>BPLR01005029.1:0-52983 GCA_021605095.1 Caerostris extrusa
CATGTGCATTGCTCACAAAGAATTTAAGTTTGAATAATTTTTTTCTATTTAATTTATAAATGCCATGGAGTTTTAAAGAAAGGCAGCAATGCCCCCACCTGATATTAGCACTCTTTTAAATTACAACATATATCTACTCATGCGAAATTTATAAGAAAATGAGTGTAGAAATTTAGTAAACATTTTTAGTGCAGTGAATAAAAATTTACAGAAAATTTTTTTTGTTTTGCATGTATTGAAAATAACTCTGGTACATCTGTGGCCACCACGATGGAAAATGTAACTGCTCTGAGTGCATTCAGCAAGCATCTGTTATGAGAGTTTGGCCTTATTTTGTCACGTTCTTACTCGCCATTTTGCGCACACATTAGGCTAATTAGACTGACCCAAAATTTGACGACTCTTGGAATCATCAATAAAACACATCCCTGCTACCGCCAGGATTCGAAACGGAAACATGGTACTCCAAAGTGCAAAAAATAAGATAAAAATAAGACTTGGTGGGTAGATTTGGACTTCAAAGATAAAACTTGATCAAATAGACAAGCACCCGATGTTTACATAATTCATTTGATTAAAAAAAATACTGACTGGCACACGTTTAAATTTTTCCGATCCAAACCGAGCCTTGACCTCGATCTTGATGGCGCACCATCCACCCTTCTGACGCCTTGATTCCACCTTTAAAATTGAACTTTCTTTATGCTTTATTTAATCCGGTTGGAACTGAAATTGCCAAAAACTTTTAGATTAATTCAAATGAGCTTAATCCCTCACAAAACCGATCATCATAGTCCACCTGGAATAAGCTGAATATCACCATACTCACATGGAGAATACTGACCAAAATTTCCTCACACTACATCCTTACTAAGTAAAAAGTATATTAAAAATAAAGGGTTAAATAAAAATGATATACTCAGAAATAATTACAAAAAAAATGCGTAACCTGATCTTCAAACACTGAGCTAAATTTATTTTCAAGTCAACCTGGGTTATAAATTAAAAGCTCCACACTCATCTTTGTATAAAAAGTTAAAAACTTATCAATCTTGGCTCATAATCTGACACGCAAAGCACGCTTCGTTAAATTATCAAAGATAAATCCAATGAACTAAGGTTCCATTTAAAACTCGCAACATATAATCCCCTTCTTTTATAAAAGCATCTTAAATAATTGTCTAGTGCTACAAAAATAAGAAGGAAAAAAAAGAAAAGAATTCGAATGTTTTTCGTGGTATCAAAAGCAGGACATACACATCGTACTTTTCTTGAGAACGGCTATATTTTCTTTTCCCTAGGGTCAGCTGCCCATGCTGAAACATGCGCCGCAAATGTCCCAATATGTCTCTAAGATATGCCAAGATTATAAAACCGTAAAAATATAAAAAGAAAATGATTTTCGATCTATTTGGATTACGCAGATAGGGCTGCTACTGACTTTTACTAAAAATTCCGGTAGATCAGCGCCGCCGCAGGAAGAGCCTCATCAGCGAAGGACCCTTGATTGCTGCCCAGCCCATTCATAGAACACTCCAACAATTAAAGAAAATGAAATTGGAACTAAAATAAAATAAAAGAAGAAGAAAAAAAAGCAAGAAAGATGAATACAAAAATTAATGTTTTTCCCAAAGTAGTTCCTTCTTGCTGGGAGTTTCTTGTAGCTGATGGTGTTTATTGAGCGTTCTTTTTTCAACGTAATTCTGGATGATTAGAGATCCAAATAAAGAAACGAAGGCTGGAATCGCTTTTGGTAATAAGAAAACATCTTTACCATTACGTGGAAAGGGTACCAAGTGAGCCTGTCTCCACTTTGCAATGCTGGGACTTGGTTGTCTCATTTTTTACAGTTTAGCTGAGAGAATAAAACGAGAGAGACGGAATCAATAATTTGGATCTGAATATTTTTAAAGAGGGATTTTTTCTTTTTTCCTCTTCGTGTCGGTCTTGAGACTAGATAAGAAAAATAACATCTGGTAAATAATTAACGAAGCATCTTTAATCAAATACGAGAAAAAGCAAAATGTAAAATCGCGGTATAATATGTTCTGTAGTTGTTATTTAAATTTAAAAATCTTCATTAATATTTGCTGTGTGGAAGAACTCCAAATGCTCCAGAATAATACCTGAAACGTGTGTAAAAACAGAATTAAATCGAGACATATTTTTTTCACATTGATAGAATTGGAATTTGTAAACTCTGAACTTTTATCTTTAATTATATACTATAACAACACATTATCTCCATTGATTCAACAAGATCTGCGGATCTTTTAACGAATAGAGATATTCGGAGTTTTATTATAATAGTTGCTTAGATAAATCTTACGCTGTCAAAAATAACTCTATCCAAAATTTTTATTTTTTAATTCATAATGATTTTTTTAAAATACGTTTTAATTATAAAAATGGTATGCAGATTTTAAAAATGAATTATGCAATTACTTATTTTAATCATTTTGTTGATATCTAAATAGGTACTTTTCTTCTATATTCAAGATAACATCATTATTCCAAGAATGAAATATGGGATTAATAATTATTTCAGCTAATTTAAAACTGCATTCAAAATAATAAATTGAAAGGAATAAATTGACTCATGTATACAAAAATAACTCCAGAAGTTGTTAAGAAAATTTTATGTGGATTATTTTTCAGTGTTCTACAGTTGTCAATATTATAAAAATATAGTTTAATTAAATAAGAAAATATGATGAGCCGCAAAAATACCTTCCTGGGTCTCGTTACATTTTGTATTTAATTAAATTAATACTTTTATTATTTTGAATAAACATTGTATACATATAAACTTCAGTAACCCAATACAAAATATCATAAGAGTGATAAAAAAGCAATTAGCATGATATAAGTAGATGATATTGTATCAACGTAACTTTACTAAAAAAAAAAAAATTGTTCCAACAAAGTATCGTGGCACAAATCTGTTACATTGAAGTAGGTACTTCCCAACACGCAGCTGAGTGCCAAAATAAAAGAATAAAAAAACAATAATACACAGGAAAGAGTTGAAGTTCAATGTGTTCTGTATTTCATAAAGAGGAGAACATCGCACTTTTCCTGAGAATGGTAATATCTTCTTTTTTTTTAGGGTCACGTCTATGCTGGAAATAATACGCTAAAATGTCTTCCCAGTTACAATCAAAGATACGCTACATTAAAACCACAAAAATAAAATAAAACGATTTTCTGATCTATTTGATTGATGCCAGATAGGCCACCAGAACATTTACCAAAAAAATTCCAGACTGTGTCGTGGTGGAAGAGCCTCATCAGCAAAGACTCCTTGATTAAGCGTTCAGCTCATTCATAGAACACCCATCAGAAAAACGAAATTGCAACTAAAATAAATAAAAGATAAAGGTAAAGAAGAAAGAAAGAAGAAGATGAATAAAAATTAATGTTTTTTTCCCAGCACCTTCTTCATTGGGAGTTCTTTTGTGGCTTGGCATTTGATATTGTGTTCTTTTTTTCTGACGTACCGATGATTAGAGATTTAAATAAAGAAACGAAAGCTGAATTTGTTTGTTAATGAATAGTGATTTTATCATTAATGGAAGGGTGCATTCTGAGCCTGTTCTAATTTTTTTCTTTTTTCTATGCTGGATCTGTTGTCTTTATTTTTATTGAATTGAGCTGAGAAAAATAAAAACGAGAGGGTGAATTAACAATTTGGATTCGACTATTTTTGAAGGGGGAATTTTTCTTCGTATTCTTTTCAAAATGGTCTGAGATCAGATAAAGGGAAGAACATTGTACTAATAAATTCATTTTAATCAGTCACATAAGAAAAGCAAATGTAATCAAGATGTTCTGTACTTGTTCTTAAAATTTAAAAAATAAATTTACTTATATTTGCTGAAATGAATTAAATAAGTTCTTATTATCTCCATTTTGAATTTTAAATAGAATTAAATGAGATATTTTGTTTTCTATTGATAGAATTGAATTGTAAACTTGTGAACTTTTATATTAATTACATACTGTAAGAATGTTATTCCATTTTGATTCAATAAGATTTATAAATTTAATGAATAGATACACGAGTTTCACCATGGCTATATAGTTACTTACTAGATCCAAATCGCTGGTCAAAATAATCTGTTCAAATACCTTTTTATGTTAATTCACATTGCTCTTCTAACCAAAATCTACAGTTCTTTTTTAATTAAAAAATGGTATGCAGATTTTTAAAAATGTAATTATATTACTTATTATATTCCTCTTCTTGTTGATGTCTAGGGCAATTCTTTCAATATTCAAGATAACATCATTATTCTGAAGAATCAAATATGATTAATAATTATTCTCTTCAGCTAACTTCCTAAAAACTGCATTCAAAATAAAATTGAAAGGAATAAATTGAACCTAGCATTATTGAATAAACATTTTTTGTACAAAAAATAACTCCATAGCTTACACAAGAAAATTCCTTTTGTGTGATTTTTTTCAATGTCGTCCTACAGTTGTCAATATTATGTAACATAGTTTAATTAAATAAGAAAAGATATCTTCCAAAAAATAGTTCCCTGTTTTGTATTTAATTAAAATTAATACTTTTATTAGTTCTGAATAAACATTGTATACATTACCAAATCTCAGTAACCCAATACAAAATATCAGTAGAGTACAAAAGCAATTATCATGACATATGTTAGATGTTATTGTATCAACACATTCTACTAAAAAATGGTCACAATAAAAACATTGCAACATCAATCTGTTCATTGAAGTGGGTACTTCCCAACACGCAGCTTAATGCCAAAAAACAAGACAGAAAGAAAAAAAAAAAAAACCAGGAAAGAATTTAATGTTTTTCTGTATATCATAAAGCAGGAGAATATCGCACCTTTCCCGAGAATGGTAATATCTTTTTTCCAGGTCACGTCTATGCTGAAATACGCCAAATGTCTTTCCGGTTACACCCAAGATATGCCAAGCATTAAAACTACAAAAAAAAAAAAAATAAAAAAAGAAAAACCATTTTCGATCTATATTTGATTGTGATGCCAGGTAGGTACCAGAACATTTACTAAAATTCTAGACTCAGTCGTAGAAAGAGTCATGAAGGCTCCTTTGATTAAGGGTCTAGCTCATTCATAGAACACTTCATTAAAGAAACCAAAAATTGAGATAAAAAATAAATAAAAAAAAAAAAAAAAAAAAGACAGAATACAAAAAAATTAATGTTTTTCCCAAAGCACCTTTCTTCATTGGGAGTTCTTTTGTGGTATTTGATGGTGTTTATTGAGTCCTTTTTTTCGATGTAATTTGAATGATCGTAGAGATTGAAATAAAGAAATGAAGGCTGAATCGTTTGTTTAATGAATAGTGGTTTTACCATTAATTTTTTGGAAGAGTGTATTCCAGAGCCTGTCTGATTTTTTTTTCTTTTTCTTTCGCTGGATCTGTTCTTTTGTTTTATTTTTATTGTAGCTTAGCTGAGAAAATAAAACGAGAGATGAATTAATAATTCTGATCTGAATATTTTGAAGGTGATCTTTTTTCCATTCTTTCAAAAGGTCTTGAGACTAGATAAAGAAAGAACATTTGTATAATTAATGAAGCATTTTAATCAGTCACATCAGAAAAGAAAAAACAATCAAAGATGTTCAGATGTAGATTTAAATTTGGAAAAGTATTTCATTTATATTCTCTTTGTAAAAAATGGAAATAAATAAGATTCATTACTCTGAATGGAAAACAGAAATAAATCGAGAGAATATTGTTTTTCATTTGATAGAATTGGAATTTATAAACTTGAACTTTTTTATTTTAATTACATACGTAACAATGTTATCCTATTTTGATTCAATAAGATTTTAATGAATAGAGATACACGAGTTTCATTATCAATATTTATTTTGATAAACTAATGCTGTCAAATAACTCATTCAAAAAATACATTTTTATTTCAATTCATAATGTGTTTTAATTCTTAACTAAGATGTTTAATTATAAAAAAAATGGTATATCTGGGACGAAAAATGTAGTTATGCACTTACTTATTATATTCCTTCTTGTTGATGTCTAGACAAGTCTTTCTTTTCTATATTCAAGATAACATCATTACTCCTGAAGAATAAAATATGATTTCTCATAATTATTTTAATTAACTTCCTAAAAACTGCATTCATAAATATTAAATCGACAGGAATCAATTGAATTTAAATAATACTTTCTTGTTAAGAGTACAACTTACTAAATTTACAAAGAATATTTTGTGATTATTTCGGGTGTTCTATAGTAGTGATATTATGTAACATGGTTTAATTAAATAAGAAAATATGTTACCTCTCCTAAAAATATTTGACGTTACATTTTATCCCATTCACAATACTTTTATCCGAGGATAGCACCAAATCCATTATTTTTATTCTCACATATTTGGAAAGTGAAAAAGGAGTTCGGATTCAAGAATCGATTTACAAGTCCAACTCCCCATTTATACAAAAATTTTTATTTTTCAAAACTTCTTTGAATTAATGTAAAAATTAAATGTTAAAGAGACAATTGAATTGTATCTTTCATAATTCAACCAGAAGCAAAAGGCACTTATTGTTTCAGCAAATCGAATAAATGTTTAAAGCTTTTCTCAGCACTCAGGCTTATAAAAATCTGTCTTAGTTCAAAGAAGCCTTTCATTTATTAAGGAAAAAATAATACTTAATGCGTTGCATATATAGCATCGTTAGACTTAAAATGCAATTTTCTTTTTATTTTTCTTTTATTTTATGATAATTAACTGTTATTTTTATAGGATATGTGTATTTTTGTAAGGAAATTTAGTGCGAAAGAAGTAAGTTATATATTAACTTATATTTATTTTATTATGGTAAACTGATATTTCTTTTTATGAAGAATTGGTCATCATTAAGTAAAAGTATAAAACATGTCACAGTAACTTTGGTCGTAAATTAATTGCATCTGAGTAATGGAAATTAGTTTCTAATTGTGGCTATTTCAAATCTATAATTTTGTCAGTAAAAACAACAAAATCTTTCTTTTTACAAACGTTTAACAAAAAGTAACAATTATTAAATCAATTAGAAGTTGGTGATAAGTTTAGAAGTCAAGACAGTAAGACATCATAAGACTTTTAAGTAAGACTTTTTTTTTTTAGACACGGTTACATTTCAATATTCTTCTAAGAATTTTATATTTAAAGAAATATATTTTAGACATTATATTGAAATCTACAAAGACTCTATGCTTCACAAAAACATTTGTAAGAACATCAATAAAAATAATATAAAGGTTATTTTACAATTTTGTTTATGCCTATTTTACAATAAAGTTTATTTTACAATTTTATTATGATCATATATATTTAAATAAAATATTTTTATCTCATATTCCGTTTAAAAATGTCAAAGAAACATCTGAAACGGATTTTAAAAAGGAAAATGATTTATGTGAATCTCATTTTTTAACAAATTTTATTTATTCAAAATATTCTGAATTATTACAAAACAATGTTCATGAGTAATAATGAACATTGTTTTCATCATTAAGAAAATGGATTGATGGATGGATTACTAAAACATATTAAAAAGTAAAAAAAAAATACAATCTAATAATTCGAAAATTTGGTTATAGTTCTTCAACAATATGAAATTTTAGCAACAGATATTTAATAGCATTGGTTTAAACAAAATTGAAACATTTCACGTACCTATTGCTATTTTTCAAACTAGATATTATTACACGATTTAATTAAGTTTAATATTTTCAATTTCGAAAGTCTTGCGCATCGAGTACGAACTGACAAAATTAACTTTTGTAATAATAGTAATGTATGAACTTTCATACGTCACAAGTATATACTTTGTAGCTTAAATTTTCCCTAAGTGATCTAGCCGCCATTAAGCGAAGTTGTAAACCATGTTACGCAGGCTGCAATTGTTGAATGAATTCTCCCAGAGTTACAGCAATTTTCTCTAACTGCGGATATTTCGAGGAAGGTAATAATTTTTGTCCGTGCAGGCAGCGAAATCTCTGGCGAATTGTTTCCACAAGTAGTGTGAATTGTCTCTTGTAGAGTCTGCGTTGTGTGATGTCTTTTCCTGGCTGTAATATTCTTAGTATCTTATGCAATGTGTCGCATTGTGTGATTGGACGTAGAATGATTAACAAGTTACTTTTGTGACACGAAATTTTTATATTTATTTTTTTAATTATATCATTTCAATATTTTTTTAATAAGTTTCAAATTAAGTTTGGTAACTTCAAAAAATTCAGACAATCTCCGAATTGATTTCACAGAATTTTTTTAGAAACATAAACTTTTATACTTTGATTTTTATACTCATCTACTTTAAGGTAATGCGCTAACTTTTTTATATTAAAAAAAAAATTGTCAAGCAGCCTTTTAACCCTGGTGTGATGGGTTTCTATCAAAAATGAAATTTCGTATCGTAAAAACATCAACCAAACATAAGTATGGAGTATCAATAGATAAGGCTGCTGATTGTCTGGCGTTCAATATAAATTTAATGGCTAGTGGAAGCTAACAGTTATTTACTTTATACTAAGCATGATTGTTAAAAGTTTAGTGATCATAATCTTAAACAAGTAATATAAAAAAAAATCAATGTCAATTTCTACTTTTGTTTTCACTCTATTGCAGAAAGTCCTTTATAAATAAAATTTACATTTCCTCTTACATCTGGCGCCATCTATTGGTAGATACATGCAATTTAAATATAAAAAACTAAACTTAATTGATTAAATTTAATTACTGAATTAATATTTGAAAAAACTGTATTAACATCAAGTATCCTCTATTTTAAGTTTAAAAAATGTATTTGAACTTGAGTGGAGGAATAAAAAAAGTATTGTATTAACGATTAAAAATTTGAACAAGATATGTATATATATAGCAAAAGTGTGTGAACTAATAGTAGGAATTGAAAAATGGAGAGCTCTATTTGAGTAGTTTAAATTAACGCACATCGCACGTAAATGTGGTACAAAAGTCTGTTAAGTTATAAATTTCAAAAATTTAGACACTTTCAGGTGCATAATGCAGCAGCACCCAGTTATATCGCCCGATATACAGTAAACACTCTATTATTGATTACTTTGTCTAATATAAGGGAAATTTTACAAATTTCTAGATAACCAGAATGTGAAAATATAGCGAGAAATGGTATATCGATGTTTTCGTTCTTTAATATATCAACTTGTCTAAATAACTTTGCAATTGTTCCAGAGTTAAAATAATGGTAGTTTAAGAAAACATTCTTAAGTTGTAATAATTGCATCATCAATTGTACGCTTTGATTAAATAAAAACCACAGAATTGATGAGTGAACCGAAACTGGTTTTAAATATAACTATTGATGTAAATTAAAAACAATTATTTATAAATAAATGCTTTAATAATGTTACATTAAAATAATTTTTTTAAACAAATTAAAAAGAAATATTAGAACATTATATTTTCAATTACATATATTTCGTAGTTATATATTATAATAAATTACTATATTACTTGTTATTTATAAAGAATATTTGGTAAAAGAACTAAAAATATATTAATTCGTCCATAATGAAAAACCTGATTATCATTTAAATTTTTTTTTGAAACTGTAATATAATTAAATGGTGGCTAATATTAGACCGTCATTATAAATAAAGCTGTAACTTACTTAATTTTTTATGATAAATACGATGTTAATTTATTATTTTCACATAACAAAAGTAATTGAGAATTATATGTGAACTATAAAGAGAAAATTTTTAATGTTTATCATACCCATCTCGAGACCCAGTGGTAATATGTATAATAAGTGGTATGGAAGATCTCAGATTCAGAAGAAAGCTCAGAATACGCTGCAAGTATCCATTGAACCACTGCTTTCAAAAAGTGAATACTCAATAGCAGTTCTACAAATATGGCCTGGATGGCCGGGTAACAGCGACGGCTCTCGGTACCACAGGTTTCGGCTTCGAGTCCCGGCGGTGCCATGGATGTCTGTAGTGGTTAGGAATCCACTTTAACCTGCAAAAGTTCCGGTCTAAAATGATCGTAGAGCGTTACGATATATTATTACTCCGCATCCGTAGCTTATCTTCAAGCTATACGCACCTTCTGGGTAGTGCTAAGTGAGTAAACGTTGATGCAGCTTAAGATATGCTTGACTTAAGATATCAGAACAACTGTTTTTTGCCAGCTGCATTAGAAAAAAAAAAAAAAAAGTTTTAAAAATATATGTATGCGTCTCATATTAATAACCAGGCTGGTATGAATGAACTATAAACAGACTATATGAACTATATGATGACTATAAACAGACTATATGAACTATATGATGTAAACTATAAACAGACTATTAAACAAACTATATGAACTATATGACGTGAACTATAAGCAGACTACATGAACTATATAATGTAAAAATATAAACAGACTATATGATGTGAACAATAAACAGACTTATGAACTATATGATGTGAACTATAAACAGACTACATGAGTAAGTTCCGTTCTAAAATGATCGTAGAGCGTTACGGGTGTATTGTTACTCCGCGTCCGTAGCATATCTTCAAGCTTCACGCACCTCCTGAGTAGTGTTAAGTGAGTAACGTCGGTGCAGCGCTTGCCTTAAGGCATCAAAGGCAACTAACTGTCTAAGCGTTTGCCAGTTGCATTGGTGCAAAAAAATTGTGAATTATAGATTTCTTAGTTTTCCTACATTAAGTACATAAAAAAATTAAAGTTTTGAACTTAAGTTTACTCAATTGTAAAAAATCTATAACTCTGTATTAATATTATAAAAATCTAAATAGAGAGCTACAACAAAATTATCATAAAACGTAATTTTATCGATAAAATAACTTGTATTTTAAAATTACTTTTTGATAAAGATGGCTAGATTATAATAATGCATTCCTTATTGATTAATGGATGGTTATTAATATACAATTCGTCATCATTGATCAAATTATTTCAATTGATTAATAGAGAATTTATACAGCTAAATCTCCTATTAATTTGATATTCAATAAGCACCAGACGATCATTATTTATATGCATAATACATGGAACCAGATGAGAAAATATTTGATATTCTAGTAAATTATATTTTATAGTTAATGCTTTTCTCTGTGAAAAGGTAAAAGCTATTTCAAACAGAAAATCAATTGGTCTCCTTCATAAAAGTCCAATATATAAAGTAACAGATTTATATAAAGTGGATTTGGTTTGATATTTTTCAATTTTCAAAATATATTCAATTGAATTTGGGACTGATATATTTTGCAAATATTGAATTTTGTATCTGAATATCAAAATTTCTGATATCTGTGACAGTTTAAAACTAACACGTTTTCAATCATTTCCATGCTAGTGAATCTTTCCCTGATTTATAACAGAAAAGAAACCAATTTTCTGATAATTCCATCTGCACAATCTAAACAATGTATGATTTACTGAAATGAATTTGTATAATATTTTGTATAAAATTGATATTTGAAATGAAATGTGATAAATAAAGCTTCTTTATGAAAAATGCTTCTGTATTTGAGAAAATAATGCAGTAATTCGCGTATATATGATAAAAAGCTGCCCCTAAGGTCAAATATTTGCTTCATATAGTTTTCAATATCTTTTCAATTCCTTCTATTAGCTCACACTCTCCATATATATATCTTGTTCAAATTTTCAATCGTTAATAAAATACTTTTTATTCGTCCACTCAAGGTCAAATACATTTTTTTGAACTTGTAGTGATGACACTGGGTGTTAATACAGTGTTTTCAAATATGAATTCAGTAATTAAATTTAATTAATTAATTTCAGTTTTTAGATTTAAATTGCATATATCTACCAATAGATGGCGCCAGATAAACTTAAGAAAAATGAATGAAAATTATCCTTAGAGGACTTTCTGCATTATAGTGAAAAAAAGTAGGAATTGATTTAAAAATATTTTTTTATATTACTTGTTATATTAATACATGAATATTATATTACTTTATATTATATTGTGAAGGTGGAATTTTCAATTGATTCTAATCAAGTCACCAGGTGAATGTATAAATTTAAAATTAAATTATTGGCCATGAAATGAATATGGCCATATATTGTATTAATATTATAGGTTTAGTACCTTCTATAAACACAAGTTTCAAAGCACTACACTTAGATTCGTGAATTTATACATTACATATATATTCTATATTGTACATTTAGCTTGGTTTGTCGCTCTACGATCAATTTGTGCACACAATGGGCTAATTAGAAAAAGTTTAACGTGGATTTCGAGCCGCTAACAAACATCCTCTACTGTACATTAATGAATATATGATTTTTTAAAATTCGTTTTCGTAACTAAATTCATACAAAACTATTAAATCCACAAATATTAGGAGACGCTTATTTTAAAAATAATTTATATCAAATACGTTTATAGGCAAAGAATTTTAAGTAAATAGCTTTCTAGACTAGGTGCACAGAAATTTAAAAATTATTGTTTTAAAAAAATTTATTTTAAGTGAGAAGTTTACACATCATTAAGACTTTTTAGTTGCATATACATTATATTTCTTATTTTTTAAATACACTATCCTATTTCCATTATATTATTAATATTTTACCACTCTCTTTGCATTTATTTGCCAAAAAGTGTTGTATTTTATTTTAATAAATCATTTTCATCATGGTGATTAGTATCAAAGATTATCAGATATTTTTACGTCATTTTGTTATTAAAATGTGTGCTTTAAGAAAGTTTTTTTTCATTAAAATATGCAATAGAATTATGTAATTCAAGTATGAGAGCATGAAATATGGCTTTAATTTTATTTAAATTCTGTACTAGTTTAAACACTTTCTAAGCAGATCTGGGGAAAAGAAATTACCTAAAATGGACAACATGACATCCACAAATTGTATAAGAATTTCTATAAATATTTATTTTCACCCAATTAGATAAAATTAATTGAAGTAGTGGATGTAATTGCCAAATATATGTGTATTCCCCTGCCTTACATTTAGTATTGGGTCACCTTTAATTTCACATTTTTAAGTAATACATCATCAGAAAGATATTAAAATGGGGATTGTTACTTGCAAAATCGTTATTTGTTTTCTCCCTTGTGTTCTCAAATCTTGTCAACTATGTAAGAAGAAGTTCCTACTGAAATTATTAGTTTAATTATAAAATGACTCTTTATATATGCATTAAATTTTCAAAGTACTGTTCTGATAGAATGAAAAATTATTGATGGAATAGCTTTCAATGGATTAAACTTGCTTTTGATAAATTGTCATTGTTCAATAGATTTGCTTTCATTGTTCAATAGATTTTAACTTTCATTGTTCAATAGATTTTAGCTTTCATTGTTCAATAGATTTTAGCTTTCATTGTTCAATAGATTTTAGCTTTCATTGTTCTATGGATTGAAGCTTTCAATTTATTGAACTAGTTTTTAATAGACTTAACTAGCTCTCAATAGATTGAAGCTTTCATTGTTCTATAGATTAAAGCTTTTTCATTGTTCTATAGATTAAAGCTTTCATTGTTCTATAGATTAAAGCTTTCATTGTTCTATAGATTAAAGCTTTCATTTGCTTTTATAAATAAAATATTAAGCTTTTAATAGTATAAAAGCTAATTTTTAATAATTTTTAATCTAAAAGGCAATTTTTAAAGCACATTTTTACATTTAAAGAAAGGCTTTTAAAACATGTTTTTAACACGCAAATCAAATTATTATCAATAACACGTCTCAATATCTCTAATAATCAGAAAATATTTTTACCTGTTTGTGTTTTATAATGATTATCAAAGTGACCTGTTTTTGTAAGAAAAATCAAAATCAGGTCTTCAGTACTAAATTGAAAATAATAAAAGTAGTCTGATGTAAAAATATGCAAAAACTGTTTTTATTTATATTTATTTTGTTTAAATTGCTATACAGAACGTAGAAAAAAAGAGGCAGCAAATACCTAAAATTAAACACTAAAGCGAAAAAAAAAAATTATAATTACTTATGTTTAAGGGGAAGGTCAGAAAACTCAAGTAAATGTAAAAATAATTTAATTAATGCAGGATTTTGACAAAAAAGGAATTCTGCATTTAGTTTTCTATATTTTGAGTTAAATGTAGTAGATGGCAAATGTTAGGAAAATGGTTTGTGCTAGTAGTTTCAAAATATTTTCATTTGCTTAATGGAAAAGTTTAAATTCATGTTAAGATAATTTTTGAAAAATATCAAAACTTTTAAACGAATCTGAAACATTCTTTTTATGTTCAAAGCATTACCAGTTTCCATATAGGATCCAGTAAATTATACACAAACTTTTGGCCAGAACTTTTTCAGTCATTTTTGAAGTAATAGATAGTAAGCCATGGATGATATGAAAGAAAAATAAAATAAAAAGATAAAAATAAAAACGAAAGAAAAATGCTGACTTCTTTTGGTAGGTTTGCATCAGAATATTTGCCGAGATATAACATTTTTTTTTTTTCATAACCGAATGGATGATTGATTACAGAAAATCCCCGGTATTTTCGAAACGGTAACAAATAAAAAGAAGTAATAAATAAATATTTTCCCTCGCTATTTTTACAGTATCGAAATGTAATTTGTGTACTATTGAAAAGAGAAGAGTGCACTCACAAAGCAACGTTTTTTTTTTCTTTTCAAAAAAAAATATTATATCGAAAAAAGATATCGATATAAGAAAAATGAATTATATTTTAGAAGAATTTAAATTCGTTGCTTACATGGATAAGTTTCAAAATTCTGTAGTTTTTTGGGATGTTTTTTTTTTTTTTTTTTTTTAAATTGGATTAACTCCTTGTAAGTGATTAGTTTAGTAAATATAATTTATTCATTGAAATTATTTTCTCTTAATTCTTCAGTTTAACGCAATAAAAAATATTTTGTCTTATGGTGACAAAATAATTTTGTTTCTATCAAGAAATCCTAATCGCTAATATGAGCAATTCAGGTTTTTTTTTTTTGCAATATGAAATTATATTTGTTGTTTAACATCGGTGGACCCCGTGCTCTTCTTATGCATGGCAGGAACAGCCCACCGATGGTGTAAGAGGATATTATTCAGGGGAGGGATATTACCTCTATGAGTTCTATCAGGGATATTACTCTATGAGGATTATACGATCTTGATACTCTATCAGAATTATGCAATCTTGATACTCTATGATTCTATCAGAATTATACAATATTGATACTCTATCAGATTCTATGAGGATTATACAGTCCTGATACTCTATCAGAATTATGCAATCTTGATACTCTATCAGATTCTATGAGGATTATACAGTCCTGATTATCAGAATTATGCAATCTTGATATTCTATCAGATTCTATGAGGATTATACAGTCTTGATACTCTATCAGAATTATGCAATCTTGATGCTCTATGAGATTCTATCAGAATTATACAATCTTGATACTCTATCAGATTCTATGAGGATTATACAGTCCTGATACTCTATCAGAATTATAAATCTTGATACTCTATCAGATTCTATCAGAATTATACAATCTTGATACACTATCAAATTCTATGAGGATTATACAGTCCTGATACTCTATCAGGACTGTACTCAGGTGAGGGGTATTACCTCTATTGTCAGGAACAGCCCACCGATGGTGAAAGAGGATATTACACAAGTTAGGGATATTAGTTCTATCAAGTATAATACTCTATGATGATTATACAATCTTGATACTCTATCAGAATCTATCAGGACTTTACTCAGGTGAGGGGTATTACCTCTATTGTCAGGAACAGCCCACCGATGGTGAAAGAGGATATTACACAAGTTAGGGGTATTAGTTCTATCAAGTATATTACTCTATGATGATTATACAATCTTGATACTCTATCAGAATCTATCAGGATTATACAATGTTGATACTCAATCCGATTCTGTCAGGATTATACTCAGGGAGGGATGTTACCTGTAATGAGGAGGACTCAGTAAAAACTTATCCAGCATTTACACGTTAAATAAAATCAAACGCGAAACATTCATACCAGCTTAGCTATCAATATGAGACGCATACATATATTTTTACAACTGCTATCGAGTCTTCTTTTTTTCAAAGCAGTGATTCAATGGATGCTTAGAGATTCTAAGCTTTCTTCTGAATCTGAGATCTTCCGCTCGCTAACTGAGCATATTACTACTGGGATTTGAGATGGTCATGATTAACTTATAAAAATTGTCTGCTTATAGTTCATATCATATAGTTCATGTAGTCTGTTTATAGTTTATATCATACACTGAAGTGACAAAAGTCATGGGATAGCAATATGCAAATTTTCAGATGGCAGTAGCATCGCGTAGAACAGGTATAAATGCGCAGTGCTTTCGCAGAGCTTTTCATTTCTGTTCTGTTTATTCATGTGAAGAGGTTTTGACGTGATGAACCGCACGACGGGAATTAACAGACTTTGAACGAAATGTCCAGTTGGAGCTAGACGCATGGGTTTGCCATTTCGGAAATCGTTAGGGAATTCAACATTCCCAGATCCACTGTGTCAAGAGTGTGCCGAGTATGAAATTTCAGGCATAACATCCCACCATGGACAGCGCAGTGGTCGACCGCCTGCACTTAACGACCGAGACCGGCGACGTCTGCAAAAAGAGTCGTAAATTCTAACAGACAAGCAACACTGCGTCAAATAACCGCAGAAACCAATATGGGACGTACAAGGGACTTGTCTGTTAGAACTGTGCGGAGAAATTTGGCTTTTTCTTGGGCTATTCCAGCAGAAGACCGACTCGAGTGCCTTTACTGACAGAACGACATCGCTTGCAGCGATTCTCGTGGGCACGTGAGCATATCGGTTGGTCCCTAGATGAATGGAAAACCGTGGCCTGGTCCGATGAGTCACGATTTCAGTTGGTAAGAGCTGATGGTAGGATTCGAGTGTGGCGCAGACCCCATGAAGCCATGGACCCAAACTGTCAGCAAGGCACTGTTCAAGCTGGTGGTGGCTCCGTAATGGTGTGGGCTGTTTTTTTTCATGGCATGGACTTGGTCCTCTGGTGCGACTGGACCGAACATTGACTGAAAATGCTTATGTTCAGCTAATTGGAGATTATGCAGCCATTCATGGACTTCATGTACCCAAACCACGATGGGATTTTTATGGATGACAATGCGCCCTGTCACCATGGGCCACAACTGTTCGCGATTGGTTTGAAGAACATTCTGGACAATTCCAACGAATGATCTGGCCACCTAGATCGCCCGACATGAATCCCATCGAGCATTTATGGTACATCATCGAGAGGTCTGTTTGTGCCCAAAATCCTGCACCATCAACACTTTCACAATTATGGACGTCTATCGAGACAGCATGGCTCAATATTCCTGCGGCAGACTTCCAACGACTTGTTGAGTCCATGCCACGTCGAGTTGCTGCACTTCGCCGGGCGAAAGGAGGGCCGACACGATATTAAGAGGTATCCCATGACTTTTGTCACTTCAGTGTATAGTTCATGTAGTCTGTTTATAGTTTACATCATATAGTTCATGTAGTCTGTTTATAGTTAACATCATATAGTCTGTTTATAGTTTACATCATATAGTCCATTTATAGTTTACATCATATAGTTCATGTAGTCTGTTTATAGTTCACATCATATAGTCTGTTTATAGTTTGCATCATATAGTTTGTTTATAGTTCATTCATACCAGCCTTGCTATTAATATGAGACGCATAGATATATTTATACAATTTTTGGTTTTAATGCAGCTGGCAAAAAACAGTTGTTTCTGATGCCTTAAGGCAAGCGCTGCACCGACGTCACTCACTTAGCATTACTCAGGTGGTGCGTATAGCTTAAAAGATAAGCTACTTATGCGGAGTAACAATACCCTCGCAACGCTATACGATCATTTCAGACCGGAACCTACAGTTTAAAGTGGTTCTAAACCACTACAAACATCCTTTTCAACGCCGAGACTCGAACCCGAAACATATGGTACTGAGCGCCAGAGTACTAGCCGCTCGGCCATTCAGGCCCCTAATTCCCAATATTAAACATGATAAAAAAAGTGCATAGTATATAAATATAAATTAAATACGTTAGAAATAGTAATTTAAAGATGTTGAGATAAATGCACTCTATATTTCATTCAAATAGAATTTTTGATAAAAAAAAATTTGATTTAAACTTGCAAAATATTAAACATATTATGCCAAACACTGTTTTTAGACGTTCTTTTATGGAAAAAATAGTATTTCAATTTGAATATTTTTTTTATTATTATTTGATGATTATTATTTGATTGATATTAATTTATTTAAATTTGATGTGTTTTGATATATCTGTTTTTCTACAATATCGAGCAAATATCTTCAATATTTTTATATTGTGCACGGGATAATAATATAAAAAACAATCACTTATAATAACAAAATAAATGAAATTTATATAGCATTTTAGTTTAATTTTGTGAGGGAGAAAGGTTTGGCACATAACAATATAAAGGTTATAATGCATTTAAAAAAATGAAACAATCTTTATGAAAACAACATGCTTACGTTTTGATATGTATAATATGTTTTTTTTGTTTTTTTTGTTTTTACAATATCGAACAAATATCTTCAATATTTTTGAATTGTGCACGGCATAATAATATAAAAACATTCACTTATGATAACAAAATAAATGAAATTTATATAGCATTTTAGTTTAATTTTTTGAGGGAGGAGAAAGGTTTGGCCCATAACAATATAAAGGTTATAATGCATTTAAAAAAAATGAAACAATCTTTATGAAAACAACATGCTTACGTTTTGATATGTATAATATGTTTTTTTTTTTTTTGTTTTGTTTTACAATATCGAACAAATATCTTCAATATTTTTGAATTGTGCACAGCATAATAATATAAAAAACAATCACTTATAACAACAAAATAAATGAAATTTATATAGCATTTTAGTTTAATTCTGTGAGGGAGAAAGGTTTGGCACATAACAATATAAAAGGTTATAATGCATTTAAAAAAATGAAACAATCTTTATGAAAACAACATGCTTACGTTTTGATATGTATAATATGGTTTTTTTTTTTTTTTTTTTGTTTTTTTTTTTTACAATATTGTGGAAATATCTTCAATATTTTTGTATTGTGCAAGGCATAATGATATAAATGAAAATCTCTTATAATAGCACAGATAAATGGAATTTATAAAGCACGTTAGTTTAATATTATAAGTTAGAAAATTGTGACGCATAACAATATAAAAGGTATAATGCATCTTAAGAAATGAAAAATATCTTCAAGAAACACCATGTTTGCGTTTTGTTAATTCATGTAGAATCTTATTATTTCATTGTAATTTCTTTTTCTTATATTCAGGATTTTATTCTTTGAAGAAATTCCAAGAAATAACATTGAAAACGTTAAACGTTTTTTTTTTTTATTTCCAATTAGCCAACATTGTTTAAATAATTTTATTTTTTATAAAATAGTAAATAAATTCTTTTTATTTTAACTATTTGATAAACAAACCGATGTTGACATTCCCAAGTAAGTATTTTTTTTAAAGAAATGTTTGCATAAATAATAAATTTATTTTAACATTCATATAAATTATTTTCATTGAAACATATTTTAATTAATTAACAAGGTTACTTGACGTTTATGTGTAAAAGTAAATATTCATACAAATAAATATTTACTTAAATTAAATGGAATTTAGCATGTAAGATAAGAAATAAAAATTTAAATTAAATGTTTATGAATATTTTTGGAAAAAAAAAATATGAAGATTATTTGTGTGTGTGCGGGTTTTGTCCAAAATTTCTTAATTAGAAAATTTAATTTAACTGCAAGTATTCCAGAAATATTCATAAACATTTAAAGAAAAAAACAGAAAAAAAGTGTCTTTCTTCTGTCTACTAATAAACAAGTTTTATGTTAAAAATATGCCATTCGTATAATTTATAAAAACATTACATTATATCATAAAGAAACATATTTTATGTTAAAAAATATCTTACACGTTTTTATAAGTGGTATATAATGTATAATGAAAAATAATGTCCTCTTAAAATAATATATCATTCAAGAGTGGTTAATAATAATCCTTTTATGTTTAATTTGTGACTTTAAAGATGAGGCAGAAAAAAAGGAATATTTTCATACTTGTAATAACATAAGGTTTCTGCTATTAAAACTATTAATAGAAACTTATTTTAAAGAAAACTACGTCAAACCTGTTAGGTTATTTTTAGAAAATGTTTCCCATAAGTTATTTTCATCCATCGAAAAACATAATATTTTTATATTAACTATCAGTCACACAATTTCAAATTAATATTAAGAAATAATTTTGAAATTATATTTAGTAGATAAATTTTAACTGGGAAAAATATTTAAATAAAAGCCTGATTTATAGAAATTATTAAGGAAGTTTACTGATATAAAAGCACATATTTAATATATAATATTTATTCGAAATATGTTTTATTTAATTAAATATATTATTTTTTTTTTTCTTTCAAAGATGTTAAAAAAATATCTAAACGTAAGTTTTAGCACGTGTATAAAAACAATGTAATTTTTCAAAGATTTATAATGAAATATAATACAGATCAAAAAGCTTAAACTCTATTAGTATAATTTTCATTTTCTAACATTTATTAGCATAAGAAAATGTTATTTCATCCAAAATATTATATTTTTAAATCAGGCAGTCTTTTGTATCTTCGAAATTCAAATTGTGTTTTAACACATATGAGGTATTTCAATAAAAAATAATGTATCAAATTTTTATTATGGGGTATTCATGTATTTTATAAAATTCCTTTCTTTTCAAAAGAAATTTTATATAAGTAATTTTTGTTTTACATTTAATTATATTTCAGCTTTTAAAAATTGTCGAATTTACATTTGAAGAAATTCTAAATATAGATTTACGTCATTCCCAATGGGTTGATAAAAAACCCGACTACTGAATCATGGAATAAATTTATTTTTACACGATAATATTTACATTACTTTTTTAACTTACGAATTGTTTTGTTGAGATAGAAATTCAGTTCTGTGGAATTGCTTCTTGAATACAAAATGTATTTTTAGTTCAGGTAACCATTAAGCAAGTTTGAAAGATTTCATTCAATAACATAATTTTCAAACTTTTCAAATTTATGCTATTTCATTTAAAAAATAATTTGAGCAAGAATATTCAGTTAAGAAATACGCTGCTTTAACAAAATTTAGAAACTTTTTATGTCTTTATTTTGTACCTTCAAGCACAATAATTTTTCAAGCACAGTGTTTGCCAAGATAGTTCAAATAAATTCTATTGCATTTCTGAGAACTGCTTTAACATCTCAATTATCACTTTTAAACTAATTTTCGCCTGCGGTAGCAAAAAAATATTTTGCTGTAAAACGGAAAATATTATTGTCATTGTTTTTAAGAAATAAATGCCTAGAAATAAAAATTACCAAGAAAACATTTATTTCCCTAAATACGTAGTATGCAATCTCAGAACACTTCATTTAATCGCTGGTGTCTTATTCAGCAAAGAAACATTATGGCTAGTTTTTATTGAAATCTCAGCCAAATTACTTTTAATATAACGTGTACAAGCCACAATTAGCTGTAGTCTTTCCCAACAAATAGCCTCAAGATCTGTAGAGCATTAAAAATAAAATGCCATTTTTGTTCTATTCAAGAAATGCACATTTCCGCTGATGCATTCTTCTTTAAATTGGTGTTTCAAAAAAAATGCAAAAATTAAAAAACTTTTGTCTTTTCTAAAAACTGTGAAAATGCATTTGTGAATCGTGTTTGATAAATAAATTGTATCCAAATCCCAGACAATTTAAAAATGTGTTTGCCAAAATATGAATTTCAAACTTGGAGGCTTGCAGGAAATATCGATGTTATTTAGAACATTTATCATTGCCACAACTTTAACATGTGGTTAAACGATTTTTGACGTTTGCCAAACAATACATTAGAAAAATACTATTAAGAATGAAGAAAAGAATTTAACATTGCTTTTTGAGATCTTTGCAACTTATTTTCAATAGAAATAACATTAATAAAGGAAATATATATTATATGTTATATTGTAAATGTGCTTCGTCAAAAGAAATATAAAATCAAATAAACTGTAGATATTTTCCATTTAAATGTTCAATATTTAAAGCTAATAACAAAAATATAACATTAAAAATATAATATTATTTACATTTCATAAAATTGAATTATTAGTCAAAAAAAAGAATAAATGCTTCAAGACCCATAAAATATTTATTAGTAAAACATAAATTAGTTTAATTTAACATCCAAACTTTAGATAATTTTCTCACAAGTTTTGTTTCATGTTAACTTTGCAGGGTGAATATTCATAGGGAGAGTACAAGTAGTTGTGGATTTGATTCCAATGATTGTATGTTGTGGTTTGTTTGAGTTAAAAACAATCAGTTGTAAAATACACATTCACGGCAGAACTGCATAGTTGATCTTTATAGTGGATTTCTAGTACCAGCTATAAAATATTCATCAACAATCGAGCTACATACTTTATATGGTATTTCTACACTAATTCAAATATATTGACTTTTTACTTCAAAGATGTTTAAAAATTTATCTAAATTTTAGTTTTACAACATGTGTAAAACAACATTATTTTCAAAGATTTATAATTAATTATAGTACAGATAAAACATGTTAAAAATATTAGTATAATTTTCATTTTCTAACATTCATTAGTATAATAAAATGTTATTTAATCCAAAATATTCTATTTTTTAAAACAGGCAAACGTTGTGTCTTATAAATTGCAAATTGTGTTTTAACTTCTACGATTAATTTCAAATTAAAAAATGTATCAAATTTTTTTATTGTGGGGTATTCATGTCTTTTTAGAAAATTCATTTTTTTCAAAAGAAATTTTATTTGAGTGAGTTTGTTTTTACATTTAATTTCATTTTAGCTTTTAAAAATTACCAAATTTGGAGTTGAAGAAATTTAAATATTGATTTCCTTCAATCCTCAATGGCTTGATAAAGAATCAGACTTTTCAATCATGGTCTAAATTTATTTACACATTGTGCAATGATACGTTTTTATAGTTTACGAATTCCTTTTATTGAAATATAAATTAAATCCATAATTTTCAAATGGAATCACTGACTTTTCAAATTGCTGTTATATTGCTCCTTGCATATAAAATAAATTTTTAGTTCAGAGAATCGTTAAACAAATTTAAAAGATTTCAGCAAATAAAATAATTTTAAAACTTTTCAAATTCCTGATATTTTATTTAAAAAAATAATTCGAGCATTGATATTCGTTTTGTTCAGTTAAGAAATGTGCAGTTTTAATAAAATTTAGAACCTTTTTATATGTCTTAATTTTGTACCTTCAAGCACAATAATTTTTCGAGCATACTGTTGGCCAAGATAGTTCAATAGAAGTTTGCCAAGATAGTGCCAAAAAAACTAACTTTCGCCTGCGGTAGCATAAAAAACTGTTTTACTGCTAAACGGAAAATATTATTGTCACATTTTTTAAAAATAAATGCCAAGAATTAAAAATTACCAAGAAAATTTTTATTTTGCTTAATATAATTTGCTTGTTTCCAATAAATTATTTTAATCAATCGAAAAGCATGATATATTTATATTAAATTATCAGTTTGAAAATTTAAAATTAAATTTGAAATAATGTTGAATTTATATTTAGTACATTAATGTTAACAGAAAAAAAAAATTAAATAAAAGTCTGATGTATAGAAATTTTAAAGGAAATGTATTAAAAAGTATATATTTAATATATAATATATTTTGCAAAAATTTTTTTAATCAAATATGTCAATTTTTACTTTAATCCTTCTTTCATAGATATTTCATTAATTTATTATAATGCAAATAAAAAAACTTTAAATTATAATCTATTTTGGGACTGGCAATCTTTGTATCTTGTAATTGTAAATGCCTCAACTTTTAAGATGAATTTCTAATAAAAATAATGTATCATTTTTTTTTTATGGTGGGGTATTCATGTCTTCGTGTGGTTAGAAAATTCATTTCTTTTCAGAAAAAAAATTTATATGACTAATTTTGTTTTACATTTAATTTCATTTCAGCTTTTAAAAGTTATCGAATTTACAATTGAAAAAATTCTAAATACTGATTTGCATCATTCCCCAATAGCTTGATAAAATTCAGACTGCTGAATCATGGAATAAATTTATTTTACATTGTTCAACTATATCTTATTTACATTTTCGGTTTTTTTAGTTAACGATTCGTTTTATTGAGATAGAAATTCAGTTTTTAATTCTTCAAAAGAAATGGGTGACTTTTCAAATAGCTGTGGAATTTCTCCTTGAATACCAAATGCATTTTCGGTTCAGAGAATCATTAAACAAATTTAAAAGATTTCAGTAAATTAAATAAACTACTCAAACTTCTGAAATTACTGCTATTTTATTAAAAAAAAAAAATCGAGCATTAATATTCGATTTGTTCAGTTAAGAAATACGCTGTTTTAACAAAATTTAGAAACTTTTATGCCTTTATTTTATACCTTCAAGCACAATAATTTTTCGAGCGTAGGGTTTGCCAAGAAAGTTCAAGAGAAATAAATAAACCGTATTACAATTCTGAGAAATGCTTTAACATCTCAAATTATCACTCTTTAACTAATTTTCGCCTGCGGTTACAAAAAAAAATATATTTTGCTGCAAAACGGGAAAATATTATTGTCATTGTTTTCAAGAAATAAAAGTTACCAAATTTTTTTTTATTTTGCTAAATACGTTGTATGCAATTTCAGGCCACTTCATTTAAATGCTTTGGTGTCTTATTCACCAAAGACACATCATGGCTAGTTTTTATTTGAATCTCAGCCAAATTACTTTTAATATAACATGCACAAGCCACAAATTGCTGTAATCTTTCCCAACAAATAGCCTCAAGATCTGTAGAGCATTAAAAATAAAATGCAATTTTTGTTGTATTCAAGAAAGACACATTTTCGCTGATGCCTTTTTCTTTAAATTGATGTTTACAGCAAAAAAAAAAAAAAAATGCAAAGATGTTTCAATAAATAAAAATTATTAACGCTTTTGTCTTTTTTTTTCTAAAAACTGTGAAAATGCATTTGTAAACAATGGTTGATAAATATATTGTATCCAAATTCCAGACAATTTAAAAATGTGTTTGCCAAAATATGAATTTCGAAACAGGGATTCGGCAGAAAATATCGATGTTGTTTAGAACATTTATCATTGTTACGACTTTAACATGTGGTTAAACGATTTTTTACGTTTGCCAACAATACATTAGAAGAATACTATTATGAAAGAAGAAAAGCATTTAAGATTTCTTTTTTGAGAAATTTTTTGAGTCTTTATTTTTGTACCTTTAAGCAAAACAATTTTCAACCAAAGTGTTTGCCAAGATATTGTTTCAGGGCAAAACAATAAACTATATTTAAATTCTGAGAAATGCTTTAACATCTCAAATTATCACTCCTTAACTAATTTTAGCCTGCGGTAGCCTAAAAAACTGTTTTGCTGCAAAACGGAAAATATTATTGTCATTGTTTTTAAGAAAAAAATGCCGAGAAATAAAAATTATCAAGACAATTCTTATTTTGCTAAATGCGTTGTATGCAATCTCAGGCCACTTCATTTAAAGGCTGTGGTGTCTTATTCAGCAAAGAAACATCATTGCTGGTTTTTATTTGAATCTCAGCCAAATTACTTTTAATATAACATGCACAAGCCACAAATTGCTGTAATCTTTTCTACAAATATCCTCAAGATCTGTAGAGCATTAAAAATAAAATGCCATTTTTGTTGTATTCAAGAAAGGCACATTTTAGCGATGTATTCTTTTTTAAATGAATGTTTTCAAAGAAAAAAATGCAAAGAAGTTGCAATAAATAAAAATTATTAAAGCCTTTGTTTGTTTCTAAAAATTGTGAAAATGCATTTGTAAATCGTATTTGATAAATAAATTGTATCCAAATCCCACAAAGTTTAAAAATGTGTTTGCCCAAATATGAATTTCGAAACAGGGATGCCTTAGAAAATATCGATGTTATTTAGAACATTTATCATTGTCGCAACTTTAACATATGGTTAAACGATTTTTGACGTTCGCCAACAATACATAGAAGAGTACTAGTAAGAATAAAGAAAAGTATTTAACATTGCTTTTTGAGATCTTTACAACTTATTTTCAGTAGAAAAAATAACATTAATAAAGAAATATATATATTATATATTATAGGGCGTATGTGCTTCGTCATAAGAAATATAAAAATCTAATGAGCTGTGCGTTCTATGCATTTATATAGGCACATACCTCCTAAATATTTACATAAATTAAACGGAATGTAGTGATATAAGCACTATAAATGTTTAAGTATTTTTTTTTTTCGAAAAAATATGCAGCTTAAAATTTCTTTCTTTTTGTATTTTCCCCAACATTTATTATCCAGCTAATTTAATTTATTAGCACGTATTCAAGAAATTTTCATGAAAAAAATACACAGTGAAAAAATGTCTTTCTTCCGTCTGCAAAAGAAACATATTTTCTGTTAAAAATATCTTACGTTTTTATAAAATGCATATAATTATTTATAAAAAAAAAATGTCCTCTTAAAATTATATATCATGCAAGAGAAATTAATAATAATTCTCTTATGTTTGACTTGTGACTTTAAAGTTGAAATAGCATAAAATGTACAGTTTTTATACTTGTGATAATATATGCCTTCTGCCATTACAACTATTAATAGGCACATTTATTTAAAGAAAACTACATAAAAAATGTTAGGGAATTCTTAAAACAAGTTTCAATAAGTTATTTTAATCAATCGAAAAGCGTAATATTTTTATATTAAATTCTCAGTGTCAAAATTTCAAAATAAAACTATGAAATAATATTGAATCCGTATTTAGTAAATAAATTTTAACCGGAAAAAATTATTTAAAAAATCCCTGATATACAGAAATATTTATGGAAATTTACCAAAAGAAAAGCACATATTTAATACATAATATTTATTCGCAATATGCTTTTTTTTAATCAAATATATATTACCTTTTACTTCAATGATGTTTAAAAAATTATTTAGATGTAGGATTTAATCCATGTATAAAACAACGTCCTTTTCAAAAGATTTATAATTAATTATAATAGAAATAAAAAAAAAAAAACTGTTTTAGTATAAATTTCAATTTCTAATATTCATTAGCACAATAAAATATTATTTTATTCAAAGCATTCTGTTTTTAAATAAGGCAGTATTTGTGATTTGGGAATGGTAAATTTGTTTCTTAATTCTTGTGTTGATTTTCTCATATAAAGAATGTATCAATTTTTTTTTATTGTGGGGTAATCATGTATTTTAGAAAATTAATTCCTTTTCAGAAAAAAATTTAATATGAGTAATTTTGCTTTACATTTCCTTTCATTTCAACTTTTAAAAGTTATCAAATTTACAGTTGAAGCAGTTCTAAATATTGATTTTCGACAATCCCGAATGGCTTGATAAAAAACAAAACTGCTGAATCATGGAATAAATGTATTTACATTGTTGAACTATAACTTATTTAAGTTTTTTATAGTTTACGAATTCGTTTTATTGAGAATTCAGTATTCAGATCTACATTTTTCTAATGAAATCACTGACTTTTCCACATTGCTGTGGAATTGCTCCTTGAATACAAAATGCATTTTTGAACCAGATAAACATTAAACAAATTTAAAAGATTTCAGTAAATAAAATAATTTCTCAAACTTTACAAATTTCTGCTTTTTATAAAAAATATAATTCGAGAATTGATATTCGATTTGTTCAGTTAAGAAAAACGTTGTTTTAACAAAATTTAGAAACTTTTTATGCCTTTATTTTATACCTTCAAGCACAATACTTTTTTCGAGCGTAGGGTTTGCCAAGAAAGTTCAAGAGAAATAAATTAAACCGTATTACAGTTCTGAGAAATGCTTTAACATCTCAAATTATCACTCTTTAACTAATTTTCGCCTGCGGTTACAAAAAAAAAAAATATATTTTGCTGGCTGCAAAACGGAAAATATTATTGTCATTGTTTTCAAGAAATAAAAGTTACCAAAAATTTTTTATTTTGCTAAATACGTTGTATGCAATTTCAGGCCACTTCATTTAAATGCTTTGGTGTCTTATTCAGCAAAGACACATCATGGCTAGTTTTTATTTGAATCTCAGCCAAATTGCTTTTAATATAACATGCACAAGCCACAAATTGCTGCAATCTTTCCCAACAAATAGCCTCAAGATTTGTAGAGCATTAAAAATAAAATGCCATTTTGTTGTATTCAAGAAAGGCACATTTTCGCTGATGCATTTTTCTTTAAATTGATGTTTACAGCAAAAAAATGCAAAGATGTTTCAATAAATAAAAATTATTAACGCTTTTGTCTTTTTTTCTAAAAACTGTGAAAATGCATTTGTAAACAATGGTTGATAAATATATTGTATCCAAATTCCAGACAATTTAAAAATGTGTTTGCCAAAATATGAATTTCGAAACAGGGATTCGGCAGAAAATATCGATGTTGTTTAGAACATTTATCATTGTCAGGACTTTAACATGTGGTTAAACGATTTTTACGTTTGCCAACAATACATTAGAAGAATACTATTATAAAAGAAGAAAAGCATCTAAGATTTCTTTTTTGAGAACTTTACAACTGATTTTCAGTAGAAATAACATTAATAAAGAAATATATATTATATATTATAAGGTGCATGTGTATCGACAAAAGATATATAAAGTCGAATAAACTGTACGTCCTATTAATTTATATATTTATATATTATTATTCAGCAATTTTTTTCTGATTTTCTAAACAACAGTAAGCATGGATTTCATGTTGCTTAAAACGTTTTCTCACTTTAATAAAATAACGAACACATGAATATGTGTGTTTGTTTGGTTATCTTCAAATTATAAAATAAGTTAAATACTTAATAAATAATTAAGTAGTTTTATATTTATTTGCAAAAATTTTTATCAGCCTTCAATTTTAGCTCAATTCATTTTTGAAAGTGTTTTAATAAAACGCAGTTATTAGCTTGTCATGTGTATTTATCATTCAGATACTGTATATGATGTACTGTGGTGATACTTTGCATGAGGTGATATGTACTGTATATGTTTATGATAATAGTGATATGTTGTTTGTGATGTGAAATTCAAATATTTATCACTGTGCTGTTCTAGAAATTGGCCAGCGATCTTTCAATGGTTTCTTGCTTAAGTTTGTCGTTTATGAAGTTTAATCAAATTCTGTATCATTTTAAAAGTTGACTTTGGTAGAATTAATCTCCATAAAAAATCTAGCAAACAGAAATATCGCATTGGGAAATTCTAGAATGAGGTGATGGTACAAAATTACATTATTTTTAAAATTTCTTTAATTATAAAATTAACTACTGAAAATTTATATTGAGAATTATTTAAATATTTATGATACTTAAAATATTTAGTTAACCATCAGTATGAATTTAATGAAATAATTTATTAAGCATTTTTCGATTATTTCTTTTTGAAGAGATATTAGTAATCATTTATGACTTTTATGTACAGCGGCCTTATTTAATTTTTATTAATGTAAGAAAAAAAAATTTTAAAGATAAAAAAATATGTTTATGGAGCATTATTCTAAATGTTCAGTGACTTTTGAAATATTTGCATTACAAGTCATTTTTATTAATTCATAGTAGTGAAATTATTTACATCTTTAAAACATAAACCTGTATATCTTATAAATGCGTGAAATTTTGATGCATGGTTCCTGAACTAAACATGGAAACCTAAAGAGTTCTACACAGCCAATCTTTCTCTATATCTATGCTCGCCATTATTTTTGATATAATACTCACTGCAAGATCCCAAGACCACTAAGACTTTGACGTTCACATATATTTTGAGACAGTTATCGTATATTCATTACTTTGGCAAATACATGGACGCATTTAATTACTGAACAAATTGAAATGGTAATCATCTACTATATTACTGCGGAACATCTCTGACAGCTTATATTCCAAAGACACACAAATGTCAGAAATATTGTACATTAATCATCTTTATGAATATGTACATTATAACAAATTGCTTATTAAAGTTTTGTTTGCTGTTTGCATAATAGCGTTCATGCACTAATTTTTGTTTATGTGCGTACGTAATACTTAACTATTACTTAACTTAATAGTTACATAACTATTATTAATGATAAATATATATTAAATCTGACAAATAAAATTTCTAAGTAATATATATGCTGTATAAGCAATATATATGTTGTTTTGGGAATAATACATTTAGGTCCATATTCATCGTGGCAAATGGCATTGTGAAAGAATAAGCCTTGACTATGGTACTGCTTTATAGTTTATTTGCAAAAAAGGTACAGGTGTAATTTGCAATGGAATATGATACAGGTACTGATTTAAAAACAATCTATTGCAGTGTCATTGTGACACAGTATATTGAATAAAAAAATCGTATTTCTTTTTTACATTTACGAGTTCCTCCAGTTCAGCACACAAATATAGGATTAAAAATAGTGAATATTTAAATTCTTTTGGAAAAAAAAATTTGAATATTCATTTTTCTCACATAACCAAATTTTTCCACGTTTCAAATCGAATTACAAACACCAAAAAAATCTTCTATGAACTATTTGCCTGGAATGCGCTACTATAATATTTTCCATACTTCCATCTTACAATGATAAAATAGGTATATAGGTAAAAAAAACTTGAAAATAATATATGTATATATATATATATATATATATATATATATTCAAATTTAATTGGAATAGTTCTTAATTGAATTGAAATAATTCACAATTGAATTGAAATAATTCACAGTTGAATTATTCAAGTATTTCTCTAATTCAAATTATTCTCAAAAATTTTAAAAACAATGAATACATTTTAAATTAATATTTTTTAAGATTACAAGTAACAAAATGAAATCGATTCCTTGTTTAATCTATTCTACTTATTAATAAATACAGACTACATAGTTTTAAAAGAAAAAACTTTTTTCACAAAATATTGCTCGATTAATTAAAATACTAGCATACATCCATATTTCTGTTTCTCCCTGATAAAATAAACATTTCAGAATATACATCTAACATTTATCTATTATTACTTTCTATTAAACACAACTCTCTTACATAAATGTCCTACTACAAAGTGCTGACAATGTAAACCAATCCTAATCTTATTAGCAAATTCTCCCTTAAAATATATTCCAGCAAGCATACTTCAGAGAGATATATTGGAAAAGATTAAGGACCCATCTTGCAGAATCATAGGAATCTTGCAGATTATTTTGTTTTTACTTTGTCAAGTCATATTAAAATCTCCTATCAGTTAAGACTAACAAATCTGGCAAACAGGGATTCTCGACATCAGTTAAGAGATTTATGTGACGGAAATTCCTCAGCATAGAAGGGAATGCCAACCTCGTGATTTGTGCCCGAAAAGGCTAATAACCATTAATTGATGTCCCATCAAGTCTTAATGGAAAAATCGTTATTTGTCAGTGGCGAGGTAGACGTTAAAAATCTTTAATGGACAGCAAATATACTGGTGACAGGGGATGGAGAGATGACTTCAAAGCCATCAACTTCTTTTTTTTTTGTTTTGGGCGGCATGATATTTATCTCTAGAAGATTTGTTTGGAATGTGGCTTCTTTATTGTATGATACACAAAGATTGTTTTTTAATGCGTTTTTGTTTTACTGATGGACTTAATGATTAAACGCCTAATAAGAGTTTGTTAAGTAATTCTAAAGATGTTAATCATTTATTAGGAGGCAGGAAGAAATGTTGAACTATATATATATATATTTATTTATTTATTTATTATTTAAATATATGTATCTCTCCATATATTTATTTATTTATATTTATTTTATGTATATATTTTTTTTTTTTTCTAGAACATTTGCTTGAAGTATAAATGCGTAATGAAGATGTTTATTAATACTCCTTTTAAGGTATCAGGTTAAATATTGAAAAAAAATTTGTTTTAAACATCTATTTGCTGATTTTAACATGGAGTGAATAATAATTGGTGACAGGGGATGAAGAGATGACTCATTAATTGTTTTTATTTGAATTTCATATTATTTATCTCCAGAAAATTTGTTTTCAATGAGGTATTTGCTTTATTGTAAGATATACAAATATTGTTTTTAAATGCGTTTTAAAAATAAAATGCGTTTTGAGTTTAACATTTTGTTTTAGTGATGATCTTTATGATTAAACACCCAATAACAGTCTGTTAAGTGATTCTAAAGGTGGTAATCATTATAAGGCATCAGGAAATTTTGGACTATATTTATATATATATATATATATATAGATAGATAGATAGATTTCTAGGACATTGTTTGAAGTATAAAGATTTGACGATGAGATTTATCAATGTTGATTTTAAGACACCAGGTTAAATATTTAAAAATCTTTGTTTTAGGTATTGATTTGTGGATTTTACCATGAGGTTAAGAATAATTGTTATGATAGAGGAGGGAGAGATGCTTTCAAAGCCATAAATTTTTTTTTCGCTTTTGTTTCGAACGGCATGATATTTATCTCCAGAAGATTTTTGTTTTGAATTGTACTGCTTTATTGTAAGATACATAAAGATTGTTTTTAATGCGTTTTTGCTTTACTGATGGACTTGATGATTAAACACCTAATAAGTGTCTGCTAAGTAATTCTTTAGGTGTTAATCATTTATAAGGCAGCAGAAAGTTTTGGACTATATGAATATATATCATTCTGGAACATTTCTTTAAAGCATAAATGCTGCCTTATGAGAATTATTAATGTTAATTTTTAAAACATCAGGTTAAACATTTAAAAAATCTTTTTTTTTAGGTATCGATTTGTTGATTTTAATACGAGTTGAAGAATAATTATTGACAGGGGATAAAAAGATCACTAAAGGTCAACAACTCTTCTTTTTTTGTTGAAATTCATGATATTTATCTCAGAAGATTTGCTTGGAATTGGCTGCTTTATTGCAAGATACACAAAGATTGTTTTTAATGCGTTTTTGTTTTACGGACGGACTTGATGATTAAACACCTAATAAGAGTTTGTTAAATAATTATAAATGTGTTAATCATTTATAAGGCAGTAGAAAATATTTGGCTATATATATATTTTTTTCTAGAACATATGTTTGTAGTATAAATACGTGATGGTGAGATTTATTAAAGTTGATTTTAAGACAGATTAAATATTTAAAAAAATCTTCTTTTAAATATCCTGTTTTTTTTTCTGCTATAGGCAAAAAATTACTTCAAATACCTCTGACAGTTCATTTGATATGATCAACATCTTCAATTTACTATACAGGGACTTTTTATGGATATACAATTAAAGATTACTATGATGGTTACTTACATATACTTGAAGATTTATTTACAGTGGGTAAAAAAATTACTTCAATTACCTCTGACAGTTCATTTGATATGATCAACATCTTCAATTTACTATACAGGGACTTTTTATAGATATACAATTAAAGATTACTATGATGGTTATACATATACTTGAATATTTATTTACAGTGGGCAAAAAAATTACTTCAATTACCTCTGACAGTTCATTTGATATGATCAACATCTTCAATTTACTATACAGGGACTTTTTATGGATATACAATTAAAGATTACTATGAGTTACTTACATATACTTGAAGATTTATTTACAGTGGGTAAAAAAAGTATTGGCAATTGCCTTAATTTATTTTGACAAATAAATAAAATGTTATGCAATTTTAGCTCTCGTAATTAAATACAAGACATCTTAGATATATAAAAATAGTAAAAATTTTATTTTAATTTGCATTTTCTACAATTTTTTCTTTCAAAAACGAAAATTTGTATGTCAAAAAGTATTGGCAAAGTTTTAACTGCTATGCAAATTTTGTTACATTGAAGTCACGTGTTTCGACTGATAAGAAACTCTACCGGTATAAAGTCTGCAAAACTACTCCAAAAGTGTCTATGCATTATTTTGCTATTACTGCAGTAAAATGACTTCGAAATCGAAGGAGTTGGACGTTAGTGTTAAAAACACTATTATTAGGCTCAGAAATGAAGGTTTAACTTATCGTGCTATAGGAATGCAGTTCAATATAAGTTTATTTACTGTCAGAAGTGTTGTAAAAAGTTCAATGAAACAGGATCAACGGAAAATAAGACTAGAAGTGGACGACCTCGAATATTTTCTACAAAGAGAAGAACGTGTCATTATTAACAAGGTTAAGAAAAAGCCTAAAATAAGTGCACCCCAGATGGCTAGAGATGTTGCTTTCACTTCGCAAAAGACTTTCAGCTTACAGACTGTACGGAATGTTTTACACGAGAGAAGTTATTATGGAAGGGCAGCTAGAAAGAAACCATTCATCTCGGAAATAAATAGGAGAAAGAGGTTAGATTTCATAAAAATACCCACGTTGATTTATCTGAAGAGTTTTGTAACACAGTTATTTTTCCGACGAATCAAAGTTAAACATTTTCGGCAGTGATGGACGACGATATGTGTGGAGGAGGCCAAATACTGAATTGGAAAAAGCAACATTTAACTGCTACTGTAAAACATGGTGGAGGCAGCGTCTTAGTTTGGGGCTGTATGGCAGCTAATGGAATTGGCAACCGGCATTTTATTGATGGTATTATGACAGCACGTACATACATTGACATTTTGCACCATAACTTAAAAATCAGTGCCCAAAAACCTTGGCTTGGGAACATCATTCGTTTTTCAACAAGACAATGACCCCAATCATACAGCGAATCTCACCCGTGAATGGCTACTCTACAATGCTCCTCGTCAATTAAAAACCCCACCTCAATCGTCTGACATCAATCCAATTGAAAATTTATGCCACCTGCTGAATCTAGAAATAAAGAAACATAAAATTTCAAGTAAAGACGACATTAAACGTGTACTCTTGCAAGAGTGGCACAAAATTCCCAACAAGTACAACAAAGACCTTAGTTTCCTCTATGAGAAATAGATTACAAGCTGTTATAGAGGCAGAAGGGCATGCATACAAAGTACTAAACATATACTGATTTTTTTTCGCTCATAATTTTATCAATTTCATAATTTTGCCAATACTTTTTTATCATGTAAAATTTGGATTTTCTCTTAGATTTTGACTAAAAAAATATTTAAATGAAAATTTCGTTTATTTGTTTGTCTTTTCTCCTTCTGTAATCGCTGTGTTAAAATAAAATTTTAAACATACTTTGTTAGCAAATATGATCATTTATAGGCAATTGCCAATACTTTTTTTTATCCACTATACATGGTTTCATTTATACTTCTAATGTAATAGTAAAAAGAAAAAAATATTCAAACATTATTTAATAAATTTTTAAGCTTATCACATATAATTATAATAACATATTTCCATTTTCTTTTCAATTTTTACATACAATAAATTATTAAAACAAAAACTGTGTCTAATTGAAAAAAAATTAATGTAAAGATATATAATCCAGAATTACTTTATGTCTAGACAATGATAAATTTATAAATCAATAAATTTATAAATTTATAAATCAATAATTAAATATTATAATTATTTTGATTTATAAATTTATAGACCAGCACTATTCAAATATATTTATGCAAAACTATTTGATAGCAAAAGTTATCTTGAAGAATAACATACATTGTTGCTTCACCTAGTAGAAATAGAAAAGATACTTAATGGTATTGCCGAAGAAATAGAATCACTAACCATTCCTAAAACTAATACTCTCTTGAAGCAGAGTCAATAAAATACATCTCAACCTCATACATGAGACAATTGACTCATTATTTCACGAGACTGTCTTTCTGTCTTTGTTTCAACATTTACGTTACATTTTTGCAAAGACTCTCTGTACATAAGATTGTGATGCAGTCCATTTAATCAAAGCAAATATTTGCATTTATTTTCTTCCTGGTCTATTTATTCCTTCTTATTTTAATATTATTCAGTGATTATTCTATTATTATACATGATTTATATAAAGTTTTGTTTTTCTACAAAGTTGTACATTTTTATAGGGATTATATATTATATATATATGTATGTATATGCCTGAGTGTAAATATACTGTTGGTTTTGAATAGATTTCCTTTTTGAGTTGGAACGACGAATGGGTAAAGCTTAAAATAAAACTATTTCAAAACAATTCTTTTCCATAACAGTTCATATTTATTAACATTTTTAATAAATATTTTTTTTTCTTTTTATTATTATTTTTAGTTGTTGTTACCGGCATTTAAAGAAATTTTACATATTTACCGATTCATTTGGAAGAACTCTTTCGCAGTTTAAAAAAACTTTGAGTTGGAACAACGTATGGATAAAAGAATAAAATTAAATAATTTTAAAACAATTCTTTTCCAGATTAGTTCATGTTAATTAATATTTAAATAAAAATTTATAATTATTTTTATTTGTTGTTAACGATAATTAAAAAAAAAAAAAATATTTCATCTTTACTGATTTATTCGGAGAAAATATTTTGGAGTTAAAAATCCTTTAAATTTTAATCAATAATTTTAAACTCCGTGAGAATTATATTTATTTGATATTGACCTGATGACCGAGTGGCTGGCGCTCTTGGCGCTCGGTACCCCATGTTTCGAGTTCGAGTCCCGGCTGTGTCATGGCTATTTTCAGTGGTTCGGAATCCACTTTAAACCTTAGGTCTCGGTCTAATATGATCGTAGAGCGGAGTAGTGTTACTCACGTCCTTAGCATATCTTCAATCTACACGTGCCCCCTGGGTAAATGTAACAACGCGCAACCCCTGCTTATGGCATAAAGAGTAACTGTCTCTGTATTGCAAGCTGCATTAGAACAGCAATATTTGATTTAATCTTACCGCAAACGAGCGATTCTCTCCAAACCAGGTCAACGTGATAATATTAAATTTGGGGGCCAACATATAGAAAGAAAATATTTAAAAATAATCTTTACTTTTCGGAAAGGATAGCAAAAAACATTCTGTCATAAAATATATATATACATTTACAATTATATAACAAACTTATAAATAGGAACAAAATCATTACAAAATTAAAAAAAAAAAGTTTTATAATTGTTAGAGACTCCACTGAGGCAGACTTGCAGGTGAAGTTTTCGAAGAAAGATTTAATATTAGCAATAGACAATATGTGTTATTTTTTAATATTTAAGTGAGATCTATACTTTATTTTCAAAAAGACACTGCAGAAAAATCCAGTTTCGCAAAAAGTAGGATGTTAAAAATGGTAATAGTATGCGAGATGTTCTTGTTTTCAATGCAGAAAATTCATCACCCACTCCTGCGCAAAATTCAAAGAGGCATTTATTTCTAAATCGTCTATTGATTTTTCTTCTGCTGTGAAGTCTGCGAAGATTTCTTCTTTGGTAGTTTAGAAACCTTTGGGAGTATTTCAAAATGGATCCTTAACCCACTTGTACTTTGCTACAAAGTTGCCGTCAGCAAAGTAATACTTTTAAAAAAATTTTCCAGCATGGCTAAATTATTTTTAATGGTTGTAAGAGACAACTTTTATGTGTTGTCCTTCAGTCTGCAAGACTTAATATTTTCATCCACATTTTGCAAACTTTTGTAGATTGTTTTGCTCAGATTACTGCACCACTATTCACATTTTCTACACAAAGCATTAACTTTATCACTCTTATCAACAATATGTGTGTTTCTTCTTAGGAGTTGAAGATTCACGGTATTTAATTTCTCGAATATGTTGACTAAGTATATCAACTTTATCATGAATAAACCATCTCGAAACTTTCTGGCTTCCAGTAGGTTTTCCTCTTCAAGAAAAATAGCGATATTGTTCCTTATTCATATACACGTTACAAATATTTCTAACGTGATAACTATATAGTCTTGCAATATGTTAGTAACGCTGATTAAAAATATTCTTCATTTTAGGAGTCTCATTTTTATATAATTTACTATGGTTAGTATAACATTCAGACTAGGACTCATTCCTTTGGAAGCTAGAGCACTCTATGTTTTACCTCGTTTATAAAATTATTTAAGGCAGCAAAGAATGCATGTGCCGTTGCTTGTTGGTTTTCTGAAAAGTAGTTCATTTATTGCTGACATACAATCACAAATATCGAACATAGTTAAGGAAATGAGCATCTATATTGTTGTCTGTTGCCTCATCATATTGAATCGATAACAATTTCACAACGTCTCGAAAATCTGAGGCTATACATCTTCAGTTGTATCACCGATTCACCGACAAACAGTATTATTTGACAGTGTTATGAACTGCAATTGCTAAGAAACATTAACTCAAAATATAGTTTCTCAATTGCAATATTTCTACAGTCTATATTTCAGCTGGCAAACAAGTTCTTCACCAATGGGTGGAGTCTTTTTAGATCTGGCTATTTTATATGAAACTTTATAGATGTAAGTAAAGCTTTTCTTTCACAAAAACAATTGCTTTTAAATGACTTTTTCTTTTCATATGATTTTAATTTTACTTCGAAAAATTCTCGAGGTTTGTTAACGTATTCACTATGAAGTGGTTCTAATGTTGTTTAAGTTTATTTTGCATCAGGACAGTTTCAGGACAGACATCAGGATTTTTTTACAGGAACCTTTGCTCTCCAATTACTTCAGTATTAGTAAACGTAAAATTTAAGTATCCCTCAGATAATTTCTTGATTTTATTTTCTAAACCACGCTCGTTTGTCTATTTGTTTATGATTCACTACCATCTAATGTTCGCTTGTGCCCACATAATCTATCCATGATTCAATATAAATATACTAATGTAGATATTTAATATCGTTAATTACAATTAACATGTAAAGTAAAATCATCCACATTCACAATAGATTCAATAGTGTTAGAAGGATCGAATAGATTAAGACTGGTTGGGATAGAATGAGGTGCAGTATTTATGCACATTTAAGTCGCGATCACACAGACGTTCCAGAATGTTCGAGAATGTACAGGCAAAGCCACAAGAATATTCGCTATGGTGGACATAAGACAGAAAGTAACGCAGAGGTATAGATTCCACTTTTGTCAATGCACCAAATTGCTGTTCGTAAATATCAATAAAATTACTTATTTTTATTAATTTGTTTTTAATTACAGTCGTAGATTAGTTTTAGAGTCAAAATAATTCAAAAACTTTGTTATTGTATGAGGGGAAGGCGATGAGGTTTAAAATTGAAAATTGAGTCGAAAATATTGAAAGATTGGGAAATACTCCCATAAACTAATATTATTTCGTTAACAAGTAATTTAAATATAAAATTTTTCATTCTGAAGTCAATAATTTTAATATTGTTCAGAAAAAAATCTATTTCAATGGTTTTCAATAAGAAACAATTATGCTTTATCAGAAAAAAACAACTACTTAAATGTTCAAAATAACTCTAAAAAAAAAAAAACTTAGATATTGTCATTATTAAGAATGAAAATATAAAATTTATTCAGCTAACATATTTTTGTTAAAAATTCTAGCAGTAAAAGTAACATAAATATGGACTGTAGAAAATATTACTAAATGAAAACTATATATTCATATAAATTTCTTTATATTGGTGTTTATCGTATTTTTAATGAATATATTTTTATTTGAAATTGTGAAAATTTAAAAAAAATAGAAATAATTTTTAAAATAATTCTTCGGAATTTACAGAACACATAATTAACAGCAAAACTATAAACTATGAAATCTATAAACTTAATAATAATAATAAAAATGTAAACTTGTTTTATAAAGAATGTTCTTAAATAGCTATTTTTCAAATAAATTGAATATATTTTGAATTAATATATAATAAATTTTGAGTATAAGTTATTCAACTCAGAAAACATTAATGATGCTTTGAAACTAAAATGGGAGAATGAAAGAGTTGACATTTAATGAAAAAACGCTGATAGAGCATACTTTTTTTTTTTTGCTGCCGGATATGTCATATTTATCAAATAATCTTGAATAATTGCCAGTTTTGAAAAGTAAAACATTTTATTCTTTTCGCATTATTTTCACGTTATTATATATATATATATATATATATACATAAATGCAAAGAGAGATGTAGAAGAAGAAATACATTTTTATACTTTGTATATATATATATATGAATGTTACATATAAAAGTAACATGATTGATAACATCGTTTTCATTGCATTTGTATAATTCCTTCAATTTTTTCATTGCTGGTAATTTTTCTTATATGGAATACTAATTTTAATCACAGTGCCAACATGCTTAGATAAATTACAATCGCAACCCATGAAAAAATTAGTTTGACTTATAAGAAACTCTAGAAAATAGCATTGCTTTTCTATTAATTTTTTAAGTGAAAATAATTAATTTGTACTAACTTGTTCTGAGATAAATGAAAATTATGTTCTAATTCTAAAAATAACTTTGGAAAGTTAAAGAAATGGACAAAAATAATGTAAATATCAGAAAATTAAAAATATATATATATATACAAACATATATATATATATATATATATATATATATATTATTAATTAACAATAAATAATATCGTTTTGAATCTTATATTTGTGCTCTCTTAGTAAAACTTTATCCAAATGAAGAATTTTAAATCTCAAAAAATAATTTGGCTAAATACCATTAAAACTTTCATGTTGTTGTTTAGTTTAAAAAAATAATCAACAACAATAGTCATAAAAAAATAAATAGCAATTTACCTTATTATTTTTAGTATCGACTTTCTGATTAAATTAAAAATATAAGTAACTTTATTTTGAACCATGTACTCGTAAAACTGACACATAAGTTATAAAAAGGTTGCATCGAATATGTTTCATTATCTATTATATATTTTAAATATTCCATTCAATTAATTATTTACAATTATATTTTTTAAATATATACCTTAAAATTTATAGAGGCAGAAAATATTATTTACAAAATAGTTGTCTTAAAATTATCTTTCTGGTTATTCAAGTATTAAATAAACAATACTAAATTTTTACATCTGCAATTAAGGAGCAAATTTAATTTACGTATTTATTATACGTGTTATTTTGCTAATAACTTTTCCTCAAGTTAAAAAATAACATTTTTTATTAGCCGAAATACATAATACTAAACTTAGCATTTTTTAAAAAAATAATGTTATGTTTCTCCTTTTTTTCCAATATTTTAAAAAAAAAAAAATAATGTAATTAATTTATTAACTAACTCGTAAAAAATTCGTTTTTAATAAAAATTAAAAAAAAAATGACGGGAATGAATTAAAAATGTATCATTTTATGTTTGAAATAATTTGTTCTACAATTAATAGTTTAAACAATAGTTTATATATTTCCAGCTGAACAATAATTTATAATCACAAAATTCATAATCCTAATAATTCATAATCACAGTTTTACGTTTTCATTACTTATTATTTTGCTAATAACCTCAAATTAAAAATTCAATTTTTTTTTTTATAAGCAGAAGCAAATAATATTAATCTTGGCATTTTAAAAATAATTTTATGAAAATCTTTTTATAATTTTCCAATATGTTAATAAAACTATCTAAATAATGTATAAAAAGAAATATCATAAAATTTTCCTTTTTAATAACAATTTTATTAAAAAAAGAATCAAAAGTAAATTTCTGTTTTGAATAATTTGCTCTACATTTAATAAAGTTAAATTGAAGTTTACATATTTTCTGCTGAGCAATAATTCATAGTCAAGAAATTCATAATCAATAATTCATAAATATATTCAATAATTCATAATTATAATAAATAATTCATAATCAAGAAATTCATAATCATAATCAATAATTCATAATCACGATTTTACGTATTCATTATGTATTATTTGCTAATAACATTTTCTTCAAGTTAAAAAATGTAATTTTTCATAAGCAGAAGCACATAATAATTGTATTGGCCTTTTTTAAAAATTTATTTTATGAAACTTTACTTATATTATTCCAATATGCGAAAAATTAACTAATAATGTAATTAATTAACTCATGAAAATTTCGTTTTTTAATAACAATTTTTTAAAAAATGAATAAAAATTAATCAAAAATGAATCTATTTATGTTTCGAAATAATTTGTTCTACAATTAGTAAAGTTTACATATTTCCTGATGAGCAATACTTTATAATCACGAAATCCATAATCATAATCAAAAATTCATCAGTCACGATTTTACGTATACATTACATATTATTTTGATCATAATCTATTTCAAGTTAACAAATTCAATTTTTTACACGCAGAAGCACATAATATTAATTGGGCATTCATAAAATAATTTTTGAAATTCTATTTATATTTTTCCAATGTGTTAATTAATTACATTATTTAGTTTTCATAAAATTATTTTTATAAATGCCCAGATTAATACTATTTTTGCTTATAAAATATAGAATTTTTTAACTTGAGAAAAGGGGTTTTAGCAAAAATAATACGTATTGAATACGTAAAATTGTGATTATGGAATATTTATTATTATTATGAAGTATTATGATTATGGATTATGAATTATTGATTATGGATTATGAATTTCTTGATTATGAATTATTGATTATGATTATGATTTTATTGACTAGGAATTATTTCTCAGCAGGAAATATGTAAACCTCAGTTAAACTTTATTAATTGTAGAGCAAATTATTCCAAACATAAACTGATTCCTTCTTTATTCATTGCATTAATTTTTTTCTAAAATTGTTATTAAAAAACGAAATTTTTATCAGTTATTTAATTACATTTTTTAGTTATTTTTTTTTAATTCAAAAATTTCGTTTTTTAATAACAATTAAAAAAGCATGAAATGAATCAATTTATGTTTGAAATAATGTGTTCTGCAATTTATAAAATTTTAACTAAAAGTTTACATATTCCTGTTGAGCAATAATTCATAATCACAGACTCTAATTTAGAGCAATAAATTGATATTTCTAAAAATTAAACTAATTGCTGAATGATAGATGGTACTATAATACCCAACATTTCAGATGACGAATCCCATTTGGAAAATAAATGAAGCCTGAAATTACCTTTATTAATTTTTGGAACTCAACACGTAAAAAAGAAGTTAAAAGAAAAAAAGAAAAAAAAATTACAATCCATCTATCCAATTCATTAATATTGGCCTTTCTAAAATAATTTTATGAAACTGTACTTTTATTCAATATGTTAAAAAAACTAATTAATGTAATTAATTAACTCATAAAATTTCCTTTTTAAAAACAATTTTATAAAAAAAAAATAAATTTATGCTTTGATTGTTGTACAGTTAATAAAGTTTAACTGTAGTTTACATATTTCCTGCTGAGCAATAATTCATTATCATAATCATTATCATAATCAATAATTCATAACGATTTTACGTATTCATTACATATTATTAATTATTTTGCTAATAAACCTTTCTTCAAGTTAAAAAGTTCAATTTTTTATAAGCAGAAGTACATAATATTAATATTGGTATTTTAAGAATAATTTTATGAAACTCTATTTATATTTTTCCAATATGTTAATTAATTATATTTTATTAATTACTACATTCATAAAACTATTTTATGAATGCCCAAATTAATACTATCTACTTTTGCATATGAAAAATGGAATTTTTTATCAATTATTGATTATGATTATGAATTTTGTAATTATAAATTATTTTTTAGCAGGGAATATGTTAACTAAAGTAGTGTTAAATGTAGAAGAAATTATTCCAAACATAAACAGATTAATTTTTTTTTTTTTTCTAAAATTGTTATTAAAAAAGGAAATTTTATGAGTTAATTAATTACATTATTTAATTGTTTTTTAATAAAATTGATCAATTTATGTTTTGGAATAATTTGTTCTACGGTTAATAAAGTTCCACCATAGTTTACATATTCCTTGCTTAGCAATAATTCATAATCACGAAACTCATTTAGAGCATTAAATTGATATTTCTAAAACTTAAACTATTTGCTGAATGATAGCTGGTACAAAAATACCCAACATTTCAGATGACGAATCCCATTTGAAAAACTAAATGAACCCTGAAATTACCTTTATTAATTTTTGGTACCCAACACGAAAAAAAGAAATTAAAAGAGAAAAGAAATACAATCCATCTCGACCAAAACGCCCATGAATTTTTTTTCACTATGTGTTACCAAAACAGCTAATAACATATTTTACAGAGGCGTATTACTCGTGACGTTTTTGTTTCTAAAAGCTATGCTCGTCTCAATAACTTGTTCGCGTGCAAGACTTCATTAGAGGTGAAAGCATACGATAGGGTTTCATTCAGTCCAGGTGACCATTAAACGAACGAAACTGTACCTCTGGCTGTATAACCTTCTGCAGTTCAGAACTCAGGTACCTTCCCACCTCTAATCTACCAGAATCAGTACCCCAGAATTTCGATAATTTGAAATCCGCTACTGGATATAAATTTGCTTAGGTAATTTTACGGATGGTTTAAAGGATACGAGCAGTTAGTTATGGGTTTTACCGTGAGTGGTTTAAATTGCACGGGGCTGAATTGAACAATTTCTGAATTATCAGTAAAGAGTACAGTTCCTGTGCAGTATTAGTTTGAAGAGGTAATGCATGGAATATCAAATCAGATTCTGGTATAAACACCGAATAGTAAGGAGTTAACTCATTAGTTGAAATACCGATAGAGAGGAATGTTAATAAGTTAACTAAGTGATTGTAAGGAACAAACAAATATTTCTGTCAAAACACTTTTCAAAATATTTGAGAAAAATATTTGAACTGCAGTGATGGCATCCTAGTTTGTTTAAAATGTGCCTTATTAGAAAATAGTTCATAAAATTGTGAATTTTTGTATGAATTTGATCACAATTTTTTCATGGTTCAAGGTCTTAAGATAAATGCTCTATAATAAATGTCTTGTAAATTCAACAATTGTTTGCTGGATTATAGTTATTATATATATATATATATATATATAATTATTTTTTAATACAATTATAAGTGTATACTTTCAATTAAGAAACATAAAACAAAACTTCCAGAAACTTGAAATCGGACGAAAGAAATTGTAGCGATTTATCATTGCGATTTAATATCTAATTATATAAAATATAAGTTAAGTTTAGAAATGCAATTTTTTATAAGTAGAAGCACATAATATTAAACTTGGCATTTTAAAAATAATTTTATGAAACTTTATTTATATTTTTCCAATATGTTAAGAAAAAAAAAAACTAATTAATGAAATTATTTAACTGATAAAAATTTCGTGTTTTTAATAACAATTTTGCAAAAAAATGAATAAAATGAAAAAAAAAAAAAATGAATGAATTTATGTTTTGCATAATTTGTTATGCCATTTATAAAGTTTAATTGTAGTTTACATATTTCCTGCTGAGCAATAAATCATAATCACGAAATCCATAATCCTAATCAATTGTTCATAATCGCGTATTTGTGTATACATTACATATTATTTTACTAATAACCCTTTCCTCAAGTTAAAAATTAAATTTTTGTATATGCGGAAGCACATAATATTAATCATGGCATTTTAAAAATAATTTTATGAAACTCTATTTATATTTTTCCAATAAGTTAATTAATTATATGTTAGTTTTTTTAACATAATGGAAAAATATAAATAGAGTTTCATAAGTTATCTTATGAATGCCCAGATTAATATTCTTTATTTTTGCACACTAATTTATTTTTCATTCATTTCATTATTTTTTTCTAAAATTGTTATTAAAAACGAAATTTTTATGAGTTAATTTATTACATTATTTAGATACCTTTTTTAACTCAGAACATTTTTTTTAATAACAAAAGACTGCGTGAAATTAATCAATTTATGTTTGGAATAAGTAATTTGTTCTGCAATTTATAACGTTTAACTGCAGGTTACATATTCCCTACTGAACAATAATTCATCATCAAGAAACTCATTTAGAACATTAAATTGATATTTCTAAAATTAAACTAATTGCTGAATGCTAGCTGGTAAAATAACACCCAACACTTCAGATGACGAATCCCATTTGGAAAACTAAATGAACCCTGAAATTACCTTTATTAATTTTCGTACCAAACACGAAAAAAAAGAAATTATAAGAAGAAAAATAGAATCCATCTCGACCAAAACGCCCATGCATTTTTTCTTTCGTATGTGTTACCAAAACAGCTAATAATGTATTTCACATATTACCTTTTTATCACAGCGCCGTATTACCGTATTACCTTTTGCTTCTAAAAGCTATGCTCGTCTCAATAACTAGTTCGCGTGCAAGACTTCATTAGAGGTGAATGCATGCGATACGGTTTCATTCAGTCCAGGTGACCATTAAACGAACGAAACTGTACCTCTGGCTGTATAACCTTCTGCAGTTCAGAACTCAGGTGCCTCAACCTCTAATCTACCAGAATCAGTACCCCAGAATTTCGATAATTTGAAATCCGCTGCTGGATATCAATTTGCTTAGGGTAATTTTACGGATGGTTTAAAGGATTCGAGCAGTTAGTTATGGGTTTTAACATGAGTGGTTTAGATAGCAAGGGAGCAGAATTCAACGATTTCAGAATTATCAGTAGAGAGCAGAGTTCCGTGTACAATATTAGTTTGAAGAGGTAATGCATCTAATATCAAGTCCAATTCTGGTATAAACACCGAATAGTTAAGGAGTTAACTCATTAGTTGAAATACTCGTAACGATAGATTGAAATGCTAATAAGTTAACTAAGTGATTGTAAGAAACAAAACAAAAGTTTCTTTTAAAAACATTTCAAAATGTTTGACAGAATGATTTGAACTGTAGTGATGGCATCCTAGATTATTTAAAATTTACCTTATTAAATGATAATTTATAAAATCGGGAAATTTATTGAAATTTGAGATTTTTTCATGAAGCATATTTTTATCGTAAATGATCGTTAATAAATGTATATATATCTGGTAAATTCACAGATTTTGTTTACTGGATTACAGTTACTAGATCTATATAACTGTTAATTTTTACTAGATTTATAAGTGTATACTTTCAATTAAGAAAGATAAAACAAAATTTCCAGAAACTTGAAATCGGGAAAAAACAAAATTGTAGCAAACTGTCATTACGATTTAATATCTAATTATATGAAATATAATTTAAACTAAAAAAATTCAATTTTTTATAAGCAGAAGCACATAATATTAATCTTGGTATTTTAAAAATAATATTATGAATCTTTATTTATATTTTTTCAATATGTTAAAAATTTAACTAATTAATGAAATTAATAAACTCATAAAAATTTCGTTTTTTAATAACAATTTAAAAAAAAAATGAATGAATTTATGTTTTGGATAAGTTGTTGTACAGTTAATAAAGTTTAACTGTAGTTTACATATTTCCCTCTCAGAAATAATTCATAATCACAAAATCTCATTTAGAGTAATAAACTGATATTTTAAAATTAAACTAATTGCTGAATGATAGCTGGTACAATAATACCCAACATTTCAGATGACGAATCCCATTTGAAAACTAAATGAACCCTGAAATTACCTCTATTAATTTTGGTACCAAACACGAAAAAGGAAATAAAAAGAAAAAAAAAAAGAAAAGGAAAAATACAATCCATCTCGACCAAAACGCCCATGCATTTTTTTTCCTCTCTGTGTTACCAAAAAGTGCTAATAATATATTTTACAGAGGCGTATTACTCGGGGTTTTTGCTTCTGAAAGCTATGCTCGTCTCAATAACTAGTTCGCTTTTCAAGACTTCATTAAGGTGAAATCATGCGATATGGTTTCATTCAGTCCAGGTGACCATTAAACGAACGAAACTGTACCTCTGGCTGTATAACTTTCTGTAGTTCAGAACTCAGGTACCTCCACCTCTAATAAGCCAGAATCAGCACCCCAGAATTTTGATAATTTGAAATCCGCTACTGGATATAAATTTGCTTAGGGTAATTTTACGGATGGTTTAAAGGATACGAGCAGTTAGTTATGGGTTTTACCGTGAGTGGTTTAAATTGCACGGGGGCATGGATTGAACTATTTCTGAATTATCAGTAAAGAGCCCAGTTCCATATTCAGTATTAGTTTGAAGAGGTAATGCATCGAATATCAATTCCTATTCTGGTATAAACACCGAATAGTAAGGAGTTAATTCATTAGTTGAAATATTCTAACAATAGTTTTAAATGTTAATACGTTAACTAAGTGATTGTAAGAAACCAAACAAATATTTCTTTAAAACTTTTAAAAAAATGTTTGACAGAAGGATTTGAACTTCAGTGATGGCATCATAGTTTGTTTAAAATTTACCTTATTAGAAAATAATTCATAAAATTTTGTATGAATTTTGTATTGCAATTAGATTGTAGGAATTTTAGCATAATTTTCATGAATCAATTTTAACGATAAATGATCTATGATAAATGTGTATAAGTTTGGTAAAATTCAAAAATTATTTTTGCGGGATTATAGTTATTAAGATCTATATCAATTATTAACTTTATTACTAACTAATACGTATATGCTTTTTTAATTAAGAAGGTAAAACAAAACTTCCAGAAAGCTGAAATCGGAAGAAAAAAGAAATTGCAGCAAACAATCATTAAGATTTAATATCTAATTATATAGAAATATTGACTAAATTAATAAAATAAATTTTTTATAAGCAGAAGCACATAATATTAATCTTGGCATTTTTAAAAACAATTTTAGAAACATTATTTATATTATTCCCATAAGTTTAAAAAAAAAACCTAATAAATGAAATTAATTAAGTCATAAAAATTACTTTTTAACAATTTTTACAAAAAAATTAATGAATTATGATTTGATAAAATTGTTGTAGAGTTAATAAAGTTCAACCGTATTTTTACATATTCCTGTTGAGCAATAATTTATAATCACGAAGAAACTCAATTAGAGCATAAAATTAATATTTCTACAATCACACTAATTGCTGAATGATAGCTGGTACAATAATACAAAACATTTTAGATGACGAATCCCATTAGAAACAAATGAACCCTGAAATTACCTTTATTAATTTTTCGTACCAAACACGAAAAAAAGAAATTAAAGGAGAGAGAAAAAAAAAAAGAAAATACAATCCATCTCGACCAAAAACGCCCATGCATTTTTTCCTCTATGTGTTACCAAAACAGCTAATAATATATTTCACAGCACCGTATTACTCGGGGTTTTTGCTTCTAAAAGCTATGTTCGTCTCAATAACTAGTTCGCGTGCAAGACTTCATTAGAGGTGAAAAGCATGCGATATGGTTTCATTCAGTCCAGGTGACCATTAAACGAACGAAACTGTACCTCTGGCTGTATAACCTTCTGCAGTTCAGAACTCAGGTGCCTCAACCTTTAATCTACCAGAATCAGTAACCCAGAATTTCGATAATTTGAAATCCGCTACTGGATATAAATTTGCTTAGGGTAATTTTACGGATGGTTTAAAGGATACGAGCAGTTAGTTATGGATTTTACCAAGAATGGTTTAGATAGGAAGGGGGCAGAATTCAACGATTTCAGAATTATCAGTGGAGAGCAGAGTTCCGTGTACAATATTAGTTTGAAGAGGTAATGCATCGAATATCAAGTCCTATTCTGGTATAAACACCGAATAGTTAAGGGTTAACTCATTAGTTGAAATACTCGTAACGATAGATTGAAATGCTAATAAGTTAACTAAGTGATTGTAAGAAACAAAACAAAAGTTTGTTTTTAAAAACATTTCAAAATGTTTGACAGAATGATTTGAACTGTAGTGATGGCATCCTAGATTATTTAAAATTTACCTTATTAAATGATAATTTATAAAATCGGAAAATTTATTGAAATTTGAGAATTTTTCATGAAGCATATTTTTATCGTAAATGATCGTTAATAAATGTATATTAATCTGGTAAATTCACAGATTTTGTTTACTGGATTACAGTTATTAGGTCTATATAACTGTTAATTTTTTACTAGATATTTATAAGTGTATACTTTCAATTAAGAAAGATAAAACAAAATTTCCAGAAACTTGAAATCGGGAAAAAAACAAAATTGTAGCAAACTATCATTACGATTTAATATCTAATTATATGAAATATAATTTAAACTAAAAAATTCAATTTTTTATAAGCAGAAGCACATAATATTAATCTCGGCATTTTTAAAATAATATTATGAATCTTTATTTTATATTTTTCAGTATGTTAAAAATGTAACTAATTAATGAAATTAATAAACTCATAAAAATTTCGTTTTTTAATAACAATTTAAAAAAAATGAATGAATTTATGTTTTGGATAAGTTGTTGCACAGTTAATAAAGTTTAACTGTAGTTTACATATTTCCCTCTCAGAAATAATTCATAATCACAAAATCTCATTTAGAGCAATAAACTGATATTTTCAAAATTTAAAGTAATTGCTGAATGATAACAGGTACTATATTACCCAATATTTCAGATGACGAATCACATTTGGAAAACTAAATGAACCCTGAAATTACCTTTATTAATTTTTGGTACCAAACACGAAAAAGTGAAATTAAAAGAAAGAAAAAGAAAAGGAAAAATGCAATCCATCTCGACCAAAACGCCCATGCATTTTCCTCTCTGTGTTACCAAAAGAGCTAATAATATATTTTACAGAGGCGTATTACTCAGGGGTTTTTGTTTCTAAAAGCTATGCTCGTCTCAATAACTAGTTCGCGTGCAAGACTTCATTAGAGGTGAAAGCATGCGATATGGTTTCATTCAGTGCAGGTGACCATTAAACGAACGAAACTGTACCTCTGGCTGTATAACCTTCTGCAGTTCAGAACTCAAGTACCTCCACCTCTAATCTACCAGAGTCAGTACCCCGGAATTTCGATAATTTGAAATCCGCTACTGGATATAAATTTGCTTAGGTAATTTTACGGATGGTTTAAAGGATACGAGCAGTTAGTTATGGGTTTTTACCATGAGTGGTTTAAATTGCACGGGGGCTGAATTGAACGATTTCTGAATTATCAGTAAAGAGCATAGTTCGGTGTGCAGTATTAGTTTGAAGAGGTAATGCATCGAATATCAAGTCCTATTCTGGTATAAACACCGAATAGTAAGGCGTTAACTCATTAGTTGAAATTCTAATAATAACGATCGATTGAAATGTAAATAAGTTAACTAAGTGTTTGTAAAGAACAAAAAAAATCTTTGCGAAAGGTTTGATAGAAAGATTTGAACTGTATTGATGACATCATAGCTTTTTTTAAAAAATACTTTATTAAACAATAATTCGTATAATTGTGAACTTTTGTATGAATTTGATCATAATTTTCATGAACAAATTTGTTACGGTAAATGAACTATAATAAATATAAATATGTCTTTTAAATTCAAAAAATTGTTTGGTGGATTATATTTTTTAAATCTCTATCACTACTATTTTTTATTACAATTATAAAAGTATATATTCAATTAAGAAAGAAAACAAAATTTCTAGAAACTTGAAATCGGAAGAAAAAAAATTATAGCTGTCTATCAATACCATTTAATATCAAATTATATGAAACATAAATAAAGTTAAAAAATTAAATTTTTAATAAGCAGAAGCACATAATATTAAAATTGGCATTTTCAAAATAATTTTATTAAACTGTATTTATATTTTTCCAATATGTTAAAAAACTAACTAATGGATGAAATTAATTAATTCGGAAAATTTCCATTCTTAATAACAATTTTATGAAAAAAAAAAAAAATAAATAAATTTATGTTTTGGATAAGTTGCTGTACTGTTAATAAAGTTGAACTGAAGTTTATATATTTCATGTTGAGCAATAATTCATAATCAATAAATTCATGATCATAATCAGTAATTAATAATCAAATCTTCATAATCATAGTCAATAAATTCATGATCATAATCAGTAATTCATAATCAAAACTTCATAATAATTCATAACCATAATCAATAATTTATAATCATAATAAAGAAATTCATAATCATAATTAATAACTCATAATCATAGTCAATAATTCATAATCACGATTTTACGTATCCATTACATATTATTTTGCTAATAACCATCTCTTCAAGTTAAAAAATTCATTTTTTTTTTTTTTTTTTTTTATAAACAGAAGCATATAATATTAATATTGACATTTTAAAAATGATTTTATAAAACTTATTACCCTTTAATGAAACTTTTATGAAACTTATAAATTGAATAAAAAATGAATCAATTTATGTTTTGCATAATTCGCTGCATATTTAATAAAGTTTTAATTGTATTTTACATATTCCCTGTTGAGCAATAATTCATAATCACGAAACTCATTTAGAGCAATAAATTCATATTTTTTTAAAATTAAACTAATTGCTGAAAGATAGCTGGTACAATAATACACAACATTTCAGATGACAAATCCCATTCGGGAAAACTAAAGGAACCCTGAAATTACCTTTATTAATTTTTTGTACCAAACACGAAAAAAGGAAATAAAAAGAAGGAAAAGAAAAAGAAAAATACAATCCATCTCGACCAAAACGCCCATGCATTTTTTCCTCTATGTGTTACCAAAAGAGCTAATAATATATTTTTACAGAGGCGTATTACTCGGGGTTTTCTGCTTCTAAAAGCTATGCTCGTCTCTATAACTAGTTCGCGTGCAAACCTCCATTAGAGGTAAAAAGCATGCGATATGGTTTCATTCAGTCCAGGTGACCATTAAACGAACGAAATTGTACCTGGCTGTATAACCTTCTGCAGTTCAGAACTCAGGTGCCTCAACCTCTAATCTACCAGAATCAGTACCCCAGAATTTCGATAATTAGAAATCCGCTTTGATATCAATTTGCTTAGGGTAATTTTACGGATGGTTTAAAGGATACGAGCAGTTAGTTATGGGTTTTACCATGAGTGGT
>BPLR01005030.1:0-97063 GCA_021605095.1 Caerostris extrusa
TTTTATTATTGTCCGTCAGAGAGTTTGTTTACGATGCCTTACTGGAAGGTTGCGGTGTTTATTTGGACGTTTACCTTCTGATGATGTTTATGGTTAAGCTCTACGTTCACATTCGGTTTAACTCAAAATAATTTTTTACAATAATTATTTTAAGTATCTTTTTTTTTTTATCATATTGAAAAGCTTAATCATTTTCTTTAAAAATAAATAATCTTTTATTTATTTGTTTATTTTGTCACCTGAAAACAAATACTTTTTGGTAAGTTGCATAAAAAATATTAATATAAAGTATGAAAATGAATAGTTTCTCAAAAATTATTTTCAACTTTAACTGTAACTTAATTCATAACTGTAACTATAGGATGTAAAATGTAGTCGTATTAATTAGTATAAAATCGTATAATCGCAATTTAATAATTTGTCAAAGTTGTGTTAATAAAATATTAAACAAAATATTATCGTGATTCTTTATCATTTTCTTTAAGAGTATTTTGCGTATCTTTTCTGGGTTTTATTCATCGTTTCTTAAAAATAATAATAATAATAATAATAATATTCTTTTTTGTTTTTTCACTAGAAAACAGATACTTTGTATATTGCACAGAAAATCTTAATAGTTGTATTAATTAGTATAAAATCGTATAATTGTAATTTAGTAATTTGTCACAGTAATAATAAAATGTTATCGTGGTCCTTTATCATTATCTTTATTTTGCGTATCTTTTTCTGTGTCTTATTGAAAAACTTATTCATTTCTTTAAAAAAATAAATGAACTTATTATTTTTTTTCCACCTGAAAACAAATACTCTTTTTGGTATATTGCAAAGAAAAATCTTAACAAAGTACGAAAATGAATAATTTCTGAAAAATTGTTTTCGTAACTATAACTATAGGATATAAAATGTAGTCGTATTAATTAGTATAAAAATCATATAATTGTAATTTAATAATTTGTCAAAGTGATAATAAAATATTATCGTGATACTTTACTATAGGGTGGAATATATAATCGTCGTAATTAGTACACAAACCATATAATTGTAATTTAATAATTTGCCACAGTGGTAATAAAATATTAAACAAATTGTTATCGTTATTCTTGATCATCATCTTTATTTTCCGTATCTTTTTTTGGGTCTTATTGAAAAGCTTAATCATTTCTTAAAAAATAATTAATATTTTTATTTATTTACTCTTTTTTATTTTTTACCTGAAAATAAATATTCGCTTGGTATATTGCACAAAAAAATCTTAATAAAGATTGAATATGAATAGTTTCACAAAAATTATTTTCGTAACTGTAGCTATAGGATATAAAATATAATTGTATTATATATAAAATCACATAAATTTACTTTTTAATAACTTGTCACAGTGATAATAAAATATTAAACAAAATATTATCGTGATTCTTTATCATCAACTTTATTTTCGGTATTTTTCTGAGTCTTATTGAAAAGCTTAATCATTTTTTAAAAAAAATAAATAATCATATTAATTATTATTTTTTTTCACTTGCAAACAAATTTTCTTTTGGTAAGTTGCACAAAAAAAAAAATCTTAATATAAAGTATGAAAATGAATAGCTTCTCAAAAATTATTTTCGTAATTGTAACAGTTAATCATTTTTTTAAAAATAAATAGTTGTATAATTATGATTTAATAACTTGACACAGTGATAAAAAAAATATATAAAAATATTATATTAAAAATTTAAATTATATTAAAAAAAAATATTATTGTGATTCTTCATCATCTTTCATCACAATTTTTTATCATGAAATGGAGATTAGAAATAAGAAATAAAGGCTATAAATATGTAGACCAGAAAATCTTGGCTAAATTTCTTTTATTACAATAATTACTTGACAAGAGAAACTGAAAATATTTATTAAAGAAAATGCATTAAAAAATTATGAGAATAATATTTATTTTAAATTAGCAGATGAAATAGTTAATTATCACAAGCAGATACTTAAGAAGAAAATTCAAATTCTACTTTTTATCCTCATATATTAGATTTGACAATATATGATGATTCAGTAATAATATTTACATAAAATATGACTTGTTTATATCTTTATTTATTATGTAAATACTATTGAACCATTGAACAAAATATTTTGCATCAAATATGTCTTGTTTATATTTTTATTTATAAATAAGAACAAAATATTTTATGTAAAATATTTTTTGTTCAATAGTAATATTTACATAAAATATGATTTGTTTATAACTATTCCAACAAAATATTTTACAAAATTATGACTTGTTTATAACTTCAAAATTTTTTCATTTAAATTATTTCTAATTTTTGTTTCCTAGTGAGATTCTATAAAAACCATAAAATTTACCCGGCATATATTATTTTTAATCAAATTTTAAAAAATATCTATCAAAATTACATTTTTAAAGTTTCGTTTAAAAAAATTTGATTTTAATAAATAGAAAATAAATTTAAAATTATATATAATTAATATGTGTTAAATATAACTATAATATGTACTAAATTGTATTATGTTTTATCAATACGTTATTGGTCTTCTATTATCTGCAAAATGTTATAAGAAGAATTGTATCTTAAGTAATAAAATACCATTATTTGTTATAGTATAAATTTCTACCGACAGATGGCAGTGTAATGCCACTAAAATTTACGATTGCTCGCTCCTGTAGAATCGCTTAAAAGAGCTGTCACATTCTTCGAAACGGTTCTAATTTGTTTTGAACTAAACAGTTCATGGGGGTGTGATCAAGTGATTTTTACATCCTTTTTCCGTCAGAAAAGTTTCAAAACAAAGCCAAAGATGTTTCGGTCACTTTGTTTTGGTGTGTGTAATGATCCAGGCGAGTTCTTATGCACTTGGAACAGGGTCAGCCAGCTTTAACGAGAAATTTCGTATACGATCAGTCAAATATAAAAATGAAGAACATATAAGGGGAAATAATCATGCATGGTGCGTGGTTTAACTTTATTAATTAAAAGCTGCAATATAAACTTGAAAAAAATTTACAGAATTAAAAGTAATAAATTAATTTAAGGAGGAAAAAAAACACATCAACTTTTCAATTTAACACAATACTTTCAAATTATTTACATATAATTATATATTTTACATATTAAAAGTCTGTAAACTACCCCCTCCCCCTTTATAGTGATGATCACAGATAAATTGTATGGATATGGTTATTATTTATTGAAAAATAAATAATCATATTAATATTAAGCAATACAAAATATATATCACAATTTTTCATTTTTAAAATATCTATGCAGTACTGAATAAATGAATTAGTTTGGAATCCATTTATTTTAAAAACTAAAAATCTTACCTTTTTCTGGTAAGTCATATAACTTTAAAATGAGTCACATGAAAAAAGAATTGAGTATTTTTAAAATTTATATAAATATATTGAATTCATTAATTTTTATTCGTTATTTTATTCTTATATTATTACATATTATAAAAATTTTTTGTATAGATATTTATATTTTTGACAGTAATTTTTAAGTATATTTTCAGTATATTCATTGAAGAAGAAAAAAAAAAGTAATGTACATGAATTTTAATTATTTTATTTTAAAGCAAAATATCAATTGTCACGTTATTAAAAAAAAAAAAACTTGCCAAATGGCAATCATTATACTTAATAATTTTTATAATAGAAAATTTAAAATTGTTTTGTTATTTGGATAGAAATTAAAGAAAATTATATGGATTCTAAATATATGCTTACTAAGTTATTATGAAACTTACTTATTAAATATACTTACTTATATACTAACTCACTAAATATTACTGCTTGCCAAATACTGGATATGCATAAATTTCATTTTATCGAAATTAGCAAGATGACTGAAATTTCGTTTACTTCTTTGCCAGTAGATGGCGCCACAACGGAAAACATTCTAGAACAGTTACTTGATAACTTTTTCGCATAGCTTGTAAATAACTATTGCGTCATAAGTAGAAAGGGTTGCCAAATTTTGACAACGCACGCCAAGCAAATAATTCGGAAGTGAAAACGCACCACCTGGGTAAAAACAAAGAGGAAATTCAAATGTTTAGTATACAATGTAGTACGAATTCATGAATACGTAAACACAATGGAATGTGACAAATTGACATTTCGATGCATAAGAATATTCTTGTTGTTGACAGTTGTTCAGGTTCGGAAATAAATCAATTAGATATTTTAGTATGTAACTTCTGGTAGAAATTTATTCATTTAGAGAGTTATAATATTCAAGTTATAACAACCGTTCATTTTTAAATACAATTTACAAGAAGTCCTTTCCTCAAAAGTGCATTACGTTATACTGTTAAAGATATACAATTAAAGTCCTACTAAAAGTCCATGCAATTAAAGATTACAATTAAAAGTCCCACTTTCAAAATGCTGTAAAAAAAGAATCACTCGTCACAATGAGTTCAGATTTGAACTGAAGTATTTGAAGAAGGGAGAAACGGTATGGCGTCAAAAAAAAAAAAAAAAAGTTTCACCTATTTTTCTCATCTAATTTGGTATGACCTTGCCGTGGTGGATGGACTTTCCACTAACAGTGTCACAACTGCTGGAAGTCATTTTTTCCATAAAATAAAACCAAAACAATCAAGCACATTGAACACTGCAGTTGGTTTAATGTGCAACTCATACCAAATACGTTGTCATTTCGATTCAAAATATCACAGGCAGTCGAATTATTTTTCTTTATGCCGCTTACAGCGCCATCTATTAATACACTTTGGAACTTTTTAGTATGTCGTACCGTTTCCCTTCTTCATGTATTTTCAGTTAAAATTTGAACTCATTGTGACAAGTGGTTCTTTTTTACAGCATTTAGAAAGTGGATTTTAATTATAAACACCATGTATAAACAAACACTTGGCAGTATTAGATTTACATATAGGTGCATCCTCAGAAATTAAATTAAAAAAAACATCGTAGATATATTAACGTTTTGTGATGTAGAAAATTTTGATCTGATGGATAGATACAAGTTATAATTTTCCGAATTAGAGAAGTTTCTATGACTCTCCAGAGAAAAGAAACGATAAATCCAGAGGCCGGAATGCCCTTTCGTTGGATAAAAAACTGTGATTCTGGTTGCTATATGCAAATGAATCATACATTTTAAAAATTTTATGAAATTAATTATATCAACATGCAATCAAGCTGTTTTTTACTTACGAAGGTTAATTAAATTTGTTTGTGTCTAATCCTCAGTGTTCTGCAGTGCAGGACACCCCATGAATAGTCTACTCATGGATGGAGGGAAAGGGGGAAGGGGTCAGCTTCTGATGTGATGGAGCACCCGTAGGTAGAAGTCTGACTTGGCTCCGTGTCACTGAAGAAGGAGGGCAGGGTGGGCTTTTAGGAAGAACTACCTTACATTTTTTGGGGGTATTTTCCAATGGAAATTTTTATTCGAATGTAAATCTCGTAAGAGTAATTTTATTCTGTACGACAACAGTTTTGCAGAAAGTGAACAGTAAAAATTAAAGACAGTTTTATTCAATTTCATGAATCAGAAAGAAAAGAGTGGGAGATAAAAGAATGCTAATGCACGTGATTAAGACGTCTACAGTGAATTATTATTAATTTATCAGATTATTCAATGTTACAAAAAGTAAAATAATAAAAAAAAAAAAATCTCTAGGCATTTTTAATATTATTCTTCAATTGCATTTATAATGGCTTGCATTTTTTAAGACATTAAATATAATAAAAATTAAAATGATTTAGGCCTTTTATGTAAATCAAACCTGCCCGACTCGTGACTCAATGGGAACATGCGCTGCTGATGAGCATTAAGGCTTATTCGTAAAGAAAGCGTGAGGCGTTGAAGCGCGAAGCGTTGACCAATCATTAGCCTGACAACGTTCGCCTGCAACCGGTTGAAATCCACCGCTTCGAGTTGAGCAACTTTCAACTCTCAAATGCTTGCTGCGTCATGTGACTTGGATTGAGCCAATAGTAGATCTGTCATCATCTAGTAGAAGAACTTCACTAGGCGTAAAGCGATTTCTGAAGTTTCGGTGTGAACGGGTCGAAAATTTTCTTCCCTACCGCGTGACGCCTCGCCGCCTCATGCCTTTGTGGGAACGAGCTTTTAGGGCTGAGGTTCAACCCTCTGGCAGCTTTGTTGCAGACATAGTTTTGAAAACTTGGAGATTCGAGGGCGTTTGTGATGTTCAGCCTCTTGCCTCGTGAATCGGACTACCTGGTGGGAGTTTTTCGAATTTTCTCCTTTACGATATGCAAATATGGATTAGTTCTCCCTAAAAGTCCACCCGGAAGGCACTGAAGTCCTTCTTCAACGACATGGAACCTAGTCAGGCTTTTACCTAGGGGTATTCCATCACAGCAGAAACTGACCCCCCCCCTTTTCCCTCCTTCCACACTACCTGAGAACACACGGGTTCATAGACTTGGTCTAGATGTTACTGTCTGAATACGGTTGAACCTCATATTCTAATTAAACATGGCTATTTACTTTTTTGTAGTTTCGATTCTAGGGCATGAATGGTCGAATGACTAGCGCTCTGGCTCTCTGTACCACAGGTCTCGGATTCGAATCCCGGCGGTGCCATTGATGTTTGTAGTGGTTCGGAATCCACTTTAAGACCATAGGTCCCGATCTAATAGGATCGTATCGTCTAACAAGATCTATCTATTGTTACTCCGCGTCCGAGTCACCTCCTGGGTAGTGCTAAGTGAGTAACGTCTGTGAAAATCTTGCTTTTAAGGCATGCAAGACAACTGTCTAAGTGTTTGCCAGCTGCATTGGAAAAAAAAAAAGTTTCGATTCTACAAGGCACTTCGGCCTATAGCTTTACTGTGCTCATCTCTAGCATAGAGGCGGGAGTTAGCTTCGGTTAGGCCCCACTTATCAGGTTTGGGATCCAGTTGCCATATTTTGGATGGCCAGTGCACTGCTCACTAGGCCTTGTAACTCATTATAGAATGATTGAATTTTTAATTCAAGATAAGAACGCCAAGATGTTTGAGGCTACCAACTGATTCCGCAGCAATGACCGTCCAAAATGAAATTTGTCAGCAAAGAGACTCTCTTTTCAATTGAATGTCTGTATATCAGTCAAATAATCCGTCTCGGAAGACGCCTTAACCCATTCCAGAATAAAAATCCAACAATTGGCGACTATTTGTCATGAAATCACGCCGAACAATCCCCCTCCCTATAAATCAATATCCTGTTATGCAACAGCTTGCATCCAAGCATAAGAAGGGAGAATCACTAACTAATTTGCTCATTTTGTATTATCTAGTCTCGATTCGTCTTGATGTATCAATCTCTCTCTATTTTTTTTTTTTTTTTTTTTTGTTCTAATGTAGCTGGCAAACACTTAGACAGCTTGGTCTTGAATGCCTTAAGGCAAGCGCTGCACAGACGTTACTCACTTTGCATTTGCGTGTAACTTGAAGATACGGACGCGGAGTAACAATGCCCCCGTAACTCTCTACGATCCTTTTAGGACCGGGACCTACGGTTTAAAGTGGATTCCGAACCACTATAAACATCCATGGCACCGCCGAGACTCGAACCCGAAACCTGTGGTACCGAGCGCCAGGGCGCTAGCCACTCGGCCATTCAGGCCCCACAATCTCTATATTGTTGTTATTATTTTCAAATGCCGGACACTTTGATTAGAGGTTTTTTGACATTAGAACGGCAGCTATGCAGAAGATTCAATACTAGGGGTTTGCTACCAGTGTGTGGTATCTATGGGGTCAAAAAAGTGTTATATTGCATCCTTACCCCGCCCAAAGCCCCTACCTACAGATTAATCAATATGCACACCCTTTTTCTTTTCATCACACATTACCCCCCCATACCTGGGGTTGTGTAACCCCTGCCAGTTGGAAAGGTGAGGGTGGAATATCGGCGGCCTTCATGTACACCACGAACAGCCCACCGACGGGTGAAGGAGGAAAACAATGCCTTTCGAGAAGACTTTTAGCTTTAACTGCCCCACATTTGTATCGATAGTCAGCTTTCCTGTGCGGGCAAAGCCCCACCAGGTAAGCTGACTATCGATGAGAAACGGCTTAACACACATTGTCACAGTAGCCATCGAGACTCCTCGTTTCTGACGACAGTGATTACAACATTGGCACCAGTGGTTTCAAATCTCAGATGTCCTGTTCGCTAGCTGCGCACGTTGCCAATGGCAGTCTAGCAGGATATACATTCGAACCGTAGTTCTAAAACACAATATACTATCTACCAGAATGCCTCGCCCTTCAAAATGCATGTCAAGATGGGTTTCCATCAGAAACTAAAATCTCGCGTAGTGGAACGCTAGCTAATCGGAAGCCGTAGAGAGTAAAAATCAATAATGCATTCTACATAAACAAATGTGAGGTTACATGTGTAAACATATATATTCAATTTTGTACGTAACGTATTCAAATTAGTTACAATTATTATTATTGTTTGTAATTATTATTTGTATGTATGTATTAAATATTTGCACATATGTACAAAAATGTATTCTACATAAACACATTAATTTAATTATTTAAGCCTTCTAATGCCTATATATTAAGAAAATAAACTAAAAAATTTTAAATGATATATATATTATATAAAGTATCCCATTCATGATTATATGATATTTTTGCTTATTGTATTTGCATGCTATATTTTTCACTTATTTTTTAAATCGGAATCTACTTTCATTAAATTTTTTAATTAGAACGATATATTTAAATTCAGCATTCATAAAAGTTTATGATACAGAATAACAAATATTTATTAAAAAATCGATGTCTGAAATAGGATTAATAATATTTCCTTTCATACATGAAAAAATATTAATAATTTTAAAGTAAACCAATGTATTGGTTTCGCAATTTATAAAATGCAAATTCGTAAAAAATGCTTGCCTTCCAAATAAATGTATTACGATTTCGTTTAATAATTTTGTGACGAATCCAATTAAAATTTTGAAAATGATTCAAATAAATTGATGAAGTAAGTATATATTCCGCAATTTGAATAACAATTACTTCATTTTATCAATTTAAGATTGCAAAAATACTATGTTTGATTTTAATGTAATAAAAACCATTTTTTCCCAAAAATACGTGCTTTAACTTATCGTATTGATTTATCACATCTAAATATTACATCCAAAATTAATAAATAAAATTATATTTGCTCAAGTAATTTATTTTGCTAACAGATTACGAAAATTTATATATATATTTTTTTTATAGAAAGTTAGTTTTAAATTGAATATGTAACATAAAAATCGGCGTAATAACAGGGTTTTTATTGTACTAAAATTTTAAAGATCTTCGATCCTAAATAAATTCAGGATTTAAGATATTGTGAGATTGAATTAGTCAATTGAACACCTTCCAGCGATTTTCTATTATATGTAGCATTAAAAAAAAGTGTTTTTATAAAAACTTAATGAAAGAACTAATAAACTGGATAAAATACGCATAAATTTTCGAAATCAAATTAAATTCAATGTATAAATGGACGAATTTCCATATAAATATAAGAGGTTACATATTAATAAAGATAGTTTTTTTTATTTCTTAATCTAAAGTTATTCATTATTGTCTGAAAACATTCTTATACGTTGCTTTGTGTTATTTTTAAGCCCTGTTTTAGTTCTCCAATAATATGTACGTTATTTCTTATATTTGGTTTGTAATTCTTTATTTCAATGTTGTGTTTTAAATTGGTGTGCCCATATAATATGAACAATCACCCAATTACAATTATTAAGCAGGGCCTGAATGGTCGAGTGCCTAGCGCTCTGGCTCTCGGTGAAATACTTTTCGAGTTCGTGTATCGGCAGTGCCATGGATATTTGTAGTAATTCGAATTCCACTTTAAACCGTACGTCCAAGTCCAACATGACCGTAGAGCGTTGTTTTGAGGAGCCAAGTCTAATATGACCGTAGAGCGTTGCCAAGGGTCAGTCTTCAAACCTTATGGTTCCTCGCTAAAGTGAAGCTGCATATTGCTTTTAACCATGAACTAGACGCTTGCTATGAGGTCTCTTGGACCTGGTGTAGGCTTTCCACCACCAGGGTTGTCAGTAACAACAACGCAATTAATGAACAATTTACGAACGAATGAATGTTTCAATGAACAATTAAATTATTAAACAATTTACTTATTCATATCTTTTTAATGAATGGAAGCACTTACTTGGACAAATGAACTAGTTCTATTCATGTTCTACAGACAGTGTCACATGGCGTGCCAACACTATTAATTTTTAATCCATGATGGAAAAAGGCTGTTGAAAATGCAGCTGGCAAACACTTAGACAGGTTGGTCTTGGATGCCTTAAGGCAAAAGCTGCACAGACGTTACTCACCTTGCTTTACCCAGGGGGCGCGTGTAACTTGAAGATAAGCCATGGAAGCGGTAACAATGCCCCCGCAACGCTCTACGATCCTTAGGACCGGGACCTACGGTTTAAAGTGGATTCCCAACCACTACAAACATCCATGGCACCGCTGAGACTCGAACGAAACCTGTGGTACCAAGCGCCAGAGAGCTAGCCACTCGGCCCTTCAGGCCCCTGTATCTATCTAAATGTAATATAATATAATTTTCAATGTTAAAAATACTCCCATTGTAGTCTTTGAGACTCCGTATGTAATGTAATAAGAATGTTGAGTTGACCATCTGGATATAAAATTATGAGGTGTTAGTAGCGGAGGCTTATTTTTCGAAATATATAGTGCATATAATTTGTATATAGTGTAATTGTGTAGTGTATAATTTGTATATAGTGTAATTGTGTAGTGTATAATTTGTATATAGTGTAATTGTGTAGTGTATAATTTGTATATAGTGTAATTGTGTAGTGTATAATTTGTATATAGTGTAATTGTGTAGTGTATAATTTGTATATAGTGTAATTGTGTAGTGTATAATTTGTATATAGTGTGCCTACAACTATTAAAACTAACTAACTATCTGGTACTACAAGTCCACGTTTACCTACTGGCATATAAATAAGTACTGCTGGCAAATAAATAAGTAAAATTAATTAAATATTTATGTTTTCAATTCACTTGCACAACTTAGTTTTTGCATAATCTCACTGAAGGAATATTTCTCTACGGATTATCTTTATATTAAAAAAATCATCAATATCCTTTCCATTATAAAAACATATTAAAATTTGTTGCACATATTATCTGTTTAAAATATCCATTCCGTGAAAGATTAGGGACTCGAACTGTTAAATACCCAAGGAGACGACAGATTTGCCATACTTTCGAAAAACTCAATGTTTTACTTGCAAAGAAACTAGATACATCAGATGCTTAAAACTCCAAAAACTTAAACCTCAAAGATTTAAACCATATATTTCTAAATTTTGTAGGAAAAATAATCTATTTGAACCACTGGAAAAACCTTTCGCAATCATTTAGCTTGGACTTTCTTAGTAAGGAATCCATCTTGGAAAAAAAAAAAAATTATAGACCGTATATTTCTAAACGTAATTTGATCTGTGCAAAAGTCAAAAGTGCTTCTTTTGGTTTTTTTCTTCGAAGTTCAAAAAATATATAAACCGAAATAAAATAAAAAGATTTTGTGTATTATTTTTGAAAATAAAGGAGTAGGCAAAAACATACTTTGATTTTAAAGTCGGTGTTATGTCTGGCTGCGTTATCTGTGATTCTGTCTGGTTAATTCTATCTTATTGCTCATTTAATAGCTGAAGTCGCTAAGCTTTCACGCAATGGGGATTTAAAACAGGTAATATGTGCAATAAATACTGTTATGTTTTTTTTAATGGAAGGATATAGAAGACTTTTTAACATAAAGATGACATAAATTCTAGTAAGGAAAGTAAAGAAAATGATGAAAAATATGCATCCAGACATTCCAATGTGTGAACGCGAATTTCACTAAGCTCCGATTTTGACACAGACTTGAAGGATTTTATTAATTTTTTTACTTTTTACTTATAGGTTTCATTTAAAACACTTAAAAACTACGTTGCAATTTTTCTTTTTCGTTGTTATTTTTTATGTTCTAATTATTTACAATATTTTTTCCAATGGCTAGGCAAAAAGTTACATAGAGCAATAGCACAAAGAACAATAGAACTATCAAGAACTAAGAACAACAAGTAATATAAAAAAAATTTTTGAAAGTCGATTCCTACTTTTTTTCACTGTATTGCAGAAAGTCCTTTGCAAATAAAGTTGAAATTTTCCTCTTACATCTGGCGCCATCTATTGGTAGATACATGCAACTTAAATCTAAAAAAAACTAATTTAATTAATTAAATTTAATTAATGAATTAATAGAGAGTTTTTGCATAACCTTTTTTTTTTATCGTCCGATATTTTTTTCTTCCTAGCGCGCATGCTCATAGGAATAACTTAGTAGTGCAGTATTACAGATATGAATGCGCAATAGGTACAATGTTTCCTATGAGCATGCGCGCTGGGAAGAAGAAAAATATCGGACAATGGGTTTTCAAGAGAACTAATGGATTGGATGGCTGCTTGAGAATCTGAAAGAATGACTGCCCTTTCAAATTTATAATCTATCGCCAATAATTGCTTTAGGGCTATACATATGGCCACTACTTCACTATCGAAGGAAGGAGCAATGTAGACCCGCAGGGGGCGTAAAAAGAAAAAAAGATCCAAAATACACCAGCCCCTACATGTAGAAGTCAAACTAAGAACCACCAGCAAAAATATGCAGCCAATCAGCAGGAGAATATCTGGCAGCAACAGTCTCCAATGAGTTCAAAACACTGCAAACTTTGCAACATCTCTTTTTTTTTCAATTCCTTCTATTAGCTTTCACTCTCCCTATATATATCTTGTTCAAATTTTCAATCGCTCATAAAATACATTTTATCCATCCATTCAAGTTCAAATACATTTTTTGAACTTTGAACTTGTTAATGCAGTTTTTTCAAATATTAATTCATTAAATTGTTAATCCATTTTAGTTTCTCTTAGATTTAAGTTTTCAAATATTAATTAAGAGGAAAACTTCAACTTAAAAGTAGGAAATTTTTAAAAAATTTTTGATATTAATCAATCTTAGTTTCACTTCCGAAGAGTTTCTTTGTCAAGTTGACATTTATTTTTGGTATATACTCTTCCATAACCATGTGCATATTTAGCCAACATCTGATTTTTCGTTCTGGTGACAACGCAGCAAATGCAATATAAACAATTTCGAAAATAAAAAACAACATTTTCTTTAAAAAGTCAGGAAATAATTTTTTCATAAATAAATGAAACTAAAGAATCGAAAACGGACTAGCAATAAATCTCGTGCACCCGACTAATGGATAAGTGCTTATGTGTTTTGCGTGATATTCGACCCCCGTATATAAGCAGACTCCTGCAGTTTAACTGTAGAAAAAGTTTTAATAATTCTCGGTTTATACCACGGTTAAGTATACCAAATCTTCTAATATTTTCTTGTTAGACAGCAACATCTAAATGAAGTCCAAGAACCCGTGTGGTCTCATGGAAGGAAGGAAAGGGAGAACAGCTTCTGTTGGGATGGGGCACCCGTAGGTAGAAGTCTAACTTGGCTCAGTAACTCTGATTTGGTTTGGTTTGTTTGTCGCTCTACGGTCATCTTGTGCACACTTTAGGCTAAAAAGACCGGGACCTACAGTTTAAAGTGGATTCCGAACCACTCGCAAACAACCATGGCCCAGCCGGGGCTCGCACCCGAAACCTGTAGTACCCTGAGCGCCGGAGCACTAGCCACTCGGACATCAGGCCCCCCCCGTGACGTGAAGAAGGAGGGAAGTGCTTTCCGAGATGGTTTTTTAAGGGAAACTACTCCGCATTTGTGTATCGTATGGGGAGAAAACCCGGAAAATTCAAATCAGGTAGTCCGACTGACGGGGCAACATCGCAAACGCCCTAGAGTCTCCTCGTTTTTTAAAAATAGTGTCTACAACAAAGCCGACAACGGGTTGAACTCCGCACTAATGATCACCAGCGGCGCCATATGTGGATCAATATCTTTAAGAAGATTTCATTACTCTTATTTTCACATAGTGCAAGTGTATAACATCAACAATGAAGCTCTGAATTTGATACGTTAAAATATGACGTTAAGTTGAATGTTTAGTATTGAAAAAATATATTTTGATGACGGAATATTTTTCTTTATTCATGAAAGATTCTCCATTTTCTGCATTAGTTAAGGCCATAATTATCTTGTCTGATAAAATGGAACATTTACTGAGTTACCTTTTAACTAATAGTATTAAAATCTTTGTGTTACTTTTTAAATCCTTATAGTACTTCGTATTCAAATCTATATTATTTTTAAAAACCTTTTAATATAAAAAGGTTTTACGTAATAATAGATTTCAAATAATATTCGCTCGCATCGCTGATTTATTTACTAAGTAGCCAAGAAAATAAATTTAATCAGAAATGTTACCAACAAAGTAATTCTAAAATTAGAGTTGCAAAATAAAAGTTATCTAATGAGATGGGAAACCTGATCCCAGGACATGCTTTCGCCAGTTTTAGAGTCATTTTCATCAAAACTCTTTGCGCAAAGAGTTTTAGTTACCAAGTGTTTAATAACATGGCAAAAATTTAACTAATGATCAATTTAATAATTTTTTAATAATTTACTAAGTGAAACTGAATAACATGGAACTTAAGAATCATGTTAAAAAATGTTAATAAATGTTTACTAATGAATCTTTAGCATCAAAGGGTTTAATTCGAAAAAATGTAATATGTAAGGGTCTAACTGTCCTTGAAAGGAAGATCTTGAATCCTTCCGAGTTGGATATATTTTGTTTCAGGAAGACATGGTGAATCTTTACTCACAGTCATGGTCACAGTCACAGTCACAGACCATGGTTTAGGAGACAAAACCTTGGCGAGATCTGAATCTTGGTTGTTCAGAAAAAGAACTCGACGTAAGGGTATTTTTGACAGATGTCACCGAAATCAGTCATCAGAATCAGTACCATCACCGAAATTCTGGTTTTTTTTTTTTTCATGTATGACGCAAATGTGGGTCAGTATATTTTAAGAAGATTTTTCCATTCTTATTTCTCTCAGAGTGCAGTGTATAACTTCAACATCGAAGCGGCGAATTTATGTAAAAAAAATGACGTCAAGTTGAATGTTTAGCATTAAACAATTTATATATTTTTTGCTGGAGCAATATTTTTTTATTCACGATAGATTCTCCATTTTCTGCATCAGTTAAGATCATAATTATCTTTTATGATAACATATAAAATTTACTTGAGCATAGAACATAGCATAGAACATTACATAGAAGATTTACATAACATAGAACATTTACATCACCTATTTATTTACTAAGTAGCCAAGAAAATGAATTTAATCAGAAATATTACCAACAAAGTTATTTTAAATTTAGAAATGCAAGTATAAAGTTATTTAATGGAATGTGAAACCTGATCCCAGGACATGCTTTCTGCCAGTTTTAGAGTCATTTTCATCAAAACTCTTTTTTTGCGCAAAGAGTTTCAGTTACCAAGTGTTTAATAACATGAAAAAAATTTAAGTAATGATCAATTTAATAATTTTTAGTAATTTACTATGAATCTGAATAACATGGAACTTAAGAATCATGTTAAAAATGTTAATAAATGTTTACTAATGAATCTTTAGCATCAAAGAGGGTTAATTCGAAAAATGTAATATTATTCAATTAAATAATACAGTCTTGCTTTTCTCATACAAATATAAGTTTGAGATATTGAGAAATAAATTGTTTTGAGAAATCAAGTTTGAGATATTAAGAAACATAAGTATAAGGTTTGAGATATGCTAGAAAATCTACTGGCACATTTTTATTTAAGAAAGATAAATTATTAAATGATTAAAAATGCAATTAAATGATAAAAAAGGAATTGAATTTTTTTTCTTCACGTGATTACATCTTATGTCTTTCAAAACCTATTTGTAGTAAAAAAAAAATATTTAAATTTTAAAAACTTTAAATTTAAATGAAAAAAAAATAAAAGATTTTAGAACAAAAATAATAGAATTTTTTTTAAAATTAATTAATTAAAAATATATAAAAATTTTTATAATTAATTATTATTTAAAATTCTTTTGATCAAATTTAAATAAATTTTTAATAAGAAATTTTTTAATAATAATAAATTAAAATTTGTAAAAGATATAGCATTTTTATAAAAATAAATGTATTAATAATAAAATAATAAATAAATAAATATAATAAATTTAATATAATAAATATAATTAATAATAAATAAACAAATAATAAACTAATAAATTTTTTTAATAATAAAATTTAATTAAATTTAAATTAAAAATTTGCAGTAAAAAATGTTTAAATTTTAAAAACTTTAAATTAAATGTAAAAAATTAAAAATTAAAATAATAATAATAATAATTAATTAAAAATTGCAAAAATAATTTAAAACATTTGTTTTAAGTATAATATTTACAAAAATTTTGCCAAAACGATTTTTATAATAATTTGAGCATTTTAATTCTGAGGATAAATGTAGACGAAATTTTATACAACATTTTTTTATAGCAAATTACAAGAATTACCATCTACAATTCGAAATGATTCATTCTTCATCAAAATATTGAAACAAACTTAAAATAATAAAACATAAACTTAATAAAATAAACTTAAATAAATTGTAAATAAATTGTTGAAGTAAACAATTTTTATAACCTGGCAAATATTTTCCACAGTTTTTATTTTAATCGGATTTAAAGATGGCAAAAGATGAAAATGCAGAATTGGTAAAATATTATAAGGTTCACATTGATCACAAATAAAAATATATGGAATTTGCTCTGTTGAAAATGTAAATAAATAACTATTTTTTAACGTTTTAAATGCATTACATTTTTATATTAAAGATGATTTTATCAAAAAATGTAACTTAGAAGGGCATGGTTTTTCATTCCTTTCTGTATTATTAAGAATTGCTTATATGCTTTATATGAAAGTTGGTGGACTTGTAGGTAGAAGTCTGATTTGGCTCTGTGTTGCTGAAGAAGGAGGGCAGTGTCTTCCGAGAATACTATTTTAGGTGGAACTACCCGACATTTGCGTATCGCATGGGAGAAAAACTGGAAAACTCCCACCAGATAGTCCGACTCACGAGGCAAGATGCTTAACACCCCAAACGCCATCGAGTCTTCTCGTTTTTGAAACAGTGTCTGCAACAAACCCGACAGTGGATTGAACGTCAGAGCTAATGCTCCTCAGCGGTCCAATTGTTTAATTAAAACGTAAATTAGAGGACATAAGAAACTAGAAATCAATTAATTGAAAACATATTTTAATAATGTTTAAAAATATTTTACAAGTTCAAAAAAAAAAAAAATTAAATAGTTTTAAAGAATTAAAACTAACGTTTCTAACTAACTGAATTAAAAATTTAATTAGCCATATAATACATAAAGGATACTAGTAAAATTTTTCTACATTTACACATCAATTCCTATTCTTAATATTCCGTAATAATATGTATAGAATAATATTGTATATTTTTCAGAAATAAATTTGGCAGTACATAATCTTTTTAAAGAGAATAGATAAGACTTTTTAGGCAATTTTCAAATAAGAAACTATCACAGTCTCAAAAATTTCAGACTGGCGTTTTATGATATGATGAGCGAGTGACTGGCGCTTGGTGTCGCAGGTTTCGGGTTCGAGTCCCGGTGGTGCCGCGGTTGTTTGTAGTGGTTCGGAATCCACTTTAAACCATAGATATGACAGTAGAGCCTAAGGTCCTGGTCTAATATGACAGTAGAACGTTGAGGCCTCGTAAAAGACCCCTTAACCTACCCGTAAAAGAAAAACATCTCCTGTCTCGAAATCTGGCAGTAGGCAAACGGCCTTGGTCCACCATGGGGCTGTTACGCCAATGAAGAAGAAAAAAAAATATTTTATTATAAACAATTTAATTATAAACAATCGAACAGAAATGCTTTAAAATTTGGATTAGAAGCTAAAATTTCTGCATAAGAACAAATAAAAAAAGTGTGTACAATATAATATATACGAATGTGCATACAATTTTCTAAACGTGAATTAAAATTAAGTGCTTGTTTTACAATGAGTATTATATTGTCTATAAACTACATTGATAAAAACAAGAGGATGTACATGTTTGGGTCCAAATAGTAAGTGAGCGACATTGGCAAGTAACTTTTCTTAACAATTGCATATTTTTTTCATTTTATTTGAAATTGTTCCAAAAAGTGATGAATTTGGTAAAAGATAGTTTTCCTGCCATACAATACAATACTTAGATCTTTTGAACAATAACGTAGTTGTTTTCTATTGATAAAACGTTTTGCAAATTATTATTTCTTGACGCTCAAAGCAAATCTTTGTCGTACATAAAACGTAGATCATAAATTGGGCTGATTCTGCGCAATTGAACGCTAAACTATATTTTCAAAAAAATATGTTATAAATTTGTAAATTTTAATTTTTTTTTTAAATTAATATATTTTATGTGAATTAAGTAAATTTTATTTAATGTGTTTAATGCATTTACTTTTTACCATCTATTGTTTAATACGGGGGGGAGGCAACCCAAATGGTCTTGCGGGCAGCTTTGGAAATGCATCCTAACTCCGAGGGCCGCATATAAAATGATATATCCCCATATTAGATTTAGACCCCACTCTAATTTTTTCGGATTGAAAACTGAAAAATAATGAGTTATTATTATTGTATTTATTATTATTCTTACATGCAAACATAGATATTAGAGAGTTTTTGCATACCGTATTTTGGACGTCCGTTAGCTTTTTTCTCCCTAGTGCGCATGCTCATAGGAAATATTATTACAGATACGCATGCGCAATTTCCTATGAGCATGCGCGCTAGGGAGAAAAGGCTAACGGACGTCTAAAAATACGGTATGCAAAAACTCTCTAATATAATAATAACGATGCTAAACGGGCATTGTAAAAGAAATATATAAAAGTAAAAATGAAATATAAAAATACATAAATATAAAACGTAATAAAAAATATTTATTTTACTAGTGCCATATTTTTTTTTTTTTCCTTTGTCTTTTACTTAGCTTTTGCAAATCGATCTCAATTTGGGTATTTGCACATCGTAATGGGTGTTGCAGGTTAGTGTCCGTTATGTTTAAGCGATTGTCAATTGGTTCTATCGTTAAAAAATGTTGGTGTTATGTGGTGTTACCGTTACAAAAACGATCAAGCGGTGCTTCTGTTAAAATGATCAAATGGTGTTCTTGTTGTTATAAAAAATGATCAAGTGCTGTTCCCGTTACTGTTAAAATGATCAAATGGTGTTCTTTTTACAAAATGATCAAGTGGTGCTACCTTTACAAAATGGTCAAATGGCTCTCCCGTTACAAAATAATTACGTGGTGTTACCGTTATAAATTATCAATTGGTGCTGCCATTACAAAATGTTCATGCGGTGTTACCGTTACAAAATGGTCAAACCGTTTAACGCGTTCAATGACAAATAATAAAAATATGAAATAAAATTAAGTCATTATAAAAGTGCTTTCAAGTATGAAAATAAAAGATAAAAAAGCATAAAATATGAAATTATTGATATGAAAAGCATTAGCACCGCAAAGTAATTCGAAAAATAAAACCATATAAACACGATAGGCATACGTGACTTTAAAGAATGATACAAGGTTATCATCATCATCGATATATTTTGAAATCACAATTTAAGTTATTCTGAGTTGTGAAATTAACTATTAAATTGTATAATAAATTCTTAGATTGTTACTCGTGTCCGTAGCCTATCTTCAAGCTACACGTGCCCCTGGGTAGTGCTAAACGAGTAACAACTTCGCAGCCCTTTCTTATAGGCATGAGGATTAACTGTCTCTGTATTGCCAGCTGCATTAGAACAACATTATTGACTTTATTCTATATTTATATTATTTTTATCACTGAAAAAGTAACTCTTCTCATAAATCTATGAGTGGCTTATTATATAGTCTTCATCAAGGTTATTCAACAACTAGTATTTTCAAAGCTAATCTTTAGGGTCCCATTATCCACTTGGAGTTCCTCCACTCATTTCCTCTTTTGAGGATGATAAGGTGCTATAAAATGTGATGACTATCTTAACTGCTTTAAAGTGGAAATTTATCACTCGTTGCTATCACTAACTGGGAATTTCAGTGTCAAGGTTTGCTCGTCTCTCTACGGTCAATTTGTTACTAGTTAACATGGATTACTACTACATCACTGTTCCGTGAGATGAGTTGCACCTTTACAGTTTCGAAATGATGTGGGCAAGAGAAGTCTGATTGGGCTTCATGCTCTCTACGGTCATATGCGACCGGGAGCTACGGTTTAAAGTGGATTCCGAACCACTACACACATCCATGACACCACTGGGATTCGAACCCAAAAACTGTGGTACTGAGCGTCAGAGCCACTCGTCCATCACACCCCTTTTCTAATGTTCTGGTGTATTGAAAAGTTATTTTCAAAGTATTTAAAAATTTAAATTTTGTAAAATAGTACGAATTTAAGTGCAATTCAATTAAATGAATATGGTGATGATGATAATGCTCTACATTAATAAAGAAGAAAGTATATTTAAATAACATATGTCTATTTTCTTGCAGGATAACAAGATCAACCTTTATCACATTAAAACCCGGTCTTCCAAAAGACTCGACGACAGCCGCCGGGATTCTAACGCGAAACTCGTAGTACCGAGAGCCAGAGCGCTAATCACTCGGCCATCAGGCCCCAAATTAATGTGGATTCCGAACCCCTCCCAAACATCCATGCCACTGCCATTATTCGAACCTGAAGCCTGTGACACCAAATGCCAAGAGCCAGTTGGCCATCAAGCCGCTTTCAGTGTCAAGATCAAGAGACCACCTATTTGGGACTGGGCCAGAATGGCCGCGTGTCTAGCGCTCTGGCGCTCGGTGCCACGGGTTTCGGGTTCGAGTCCCGGCGGTGACATGGATGTTTGTAATGGTTCGGAATCCACTTTAAGCCGTTGGTCCCTGTCTCATTTGACTGTAAAGAGCGTCACGGAGCCAAGTCAGACTTCTTCCTACGAGTGCTCCATCACAACAGACGCTGCCCCCTTTCTCTCCATCTATGAGTAGATTACTCATGGGTTGTCCGTCTCGCAATGCAGGACATTGGGGATTAGTCACAAACAAACCATTTGGGACTAAGACAAAAAGCTTTCTCCTCAAACCAGTAACTAGCTGTCTTGAGGCGGTCTCATGGATAAAAATCTAGGTAAATTGAAATTTCACCATAAAATGATCTAGGAGACGAGATAAAATGAGAAGGAGAGGAAAAAGGAGACATGCAAACAGGGAAGAAATGATTGTATCTTGAAGGAAAAAAAAAGTTTTAAATTGGGATGTGAAGTCTCGTTATTTTTGCTGGAAGAGTGTGAAGCCGGGTCAGCCATGAAGACGATTGCTGTACTCAAAGAGTAATGCCTCTATAGTGTTGGATGTTTATGAGTAGGCTAAGCACGTAAGAGCCTAAATTTGCATTTATTTAAAAGATAAATATTTTTTTTTTCTTTTTTCCATTGAGCAAAGATAATTTTGAGACTACGTTAAAGATTAATATCAAATATACTATAATAAATATTAATGGCTAAAACTGCAATTCTATTGTTTATTATTATTATTATTACTGTTATTATTATTATTATTATGTTGTTGTTTACCAATCATGAATGAAATTAATTAATCAAGATTTTGTTTGTGTATTTTGTATATAATTTAACCGGCCCATTAGTGGTTGGTTAGAGTATCGCGCGACTCAATTCTCTCATGAGCCAATGTTTCTGTGGGGGGGGGGTCGTTTCAATGTTTCTGTAGGGGGAGGGGTCGTTTCAATGTTTCTGTGATGATCGAGTTGCTAACGCTCTGGCGCTCGGTGTCAGTGGTGCGGAATCCACTTTAAACCGTAGATGCGGTCTAATATGGCAGTAGAGCATTGGACGTAGGGCTGACAACCCTACCCCACAAAAAGAAAACATCTCTCTCGTCTCGTAATCTGCCAGTAGGCAGACGGCCTTGGCCCACCATGAGGCTGTTGCGACAGTGATGAGGATGGTGATATAAATTTTATTTCTTATCTAAAACAAGTAATATAAAAAAAAAAATTTTAAAGTGAATTCCTACTTTTTTTTACTATATTGCAGAAAAGTCCTTTATAAATTATTTCATTCATTTTTTAAGTATATCTGGCGACCATCGAAATTAATCGAAAAATTTAAATCGAAAAAAACTATAATTAATTAATTAAATTTAAAAACTGAATTAATATTTGAAAAACTGTATTAACATCAAGTGTCATCCACTACAAGTTCAAAAAAAAAAAAAATGTATTTGAAGTGGAGTGGATGAATAAAAATATTTTATGAACGATTGAAAATTTGAACAAGATATATATAGAGAGAGTGTGAGCTAATAGAAGGAATTGAAAAAACCGTCCTATTCAGTCACTTGAGAGAAAAGACAGCACTTCTGGTCAACTCATCGCAAAACTCTCTCTTTTTCTCCTTCTCCAAAAGCTTCCCTTTAAGAAAATTGTTCAAGTAGGGGAGGGAAGCTTCCTCACTTCTCATTGATGTAGGCATTTCTCGGCTCATAGTCGATCACCAATCACTATGGAACAATTCATGGTGTAGTTCCATATTCCTTCTGTAATTGTTTCGACCTGTGAAGGTAGCACAGACAAGCGCTAATTTTATGCTTCTTATTATACATGACACTGAATATCTGCTATCAGATTTGAGTGGCAAGTTATTGCCATTAGCATAATTTCATGAAATATAACTATCCACAACACTGCTTAACTGCTGACAAATTTGAGTGATGGGTTGTTATTATATACTTGTCAAATAATATGCATTCCTTTCTTCTGGGAATGAAATGCCAAAAATTATGCCATGGGAATAATACTGCTACAGTAAGGGTTATTTTAGTTTTGTAATGATATAAATTAAGAGGCCTGAATGGCCGAGTGGCTAGCGTTCTGGCGCTCGGTAACACAGGTGTCGGGTTCGAGTCCCGGCGGTGCCATGGATGTTTGTAGTGGTTCGTAATCCTCTTTAAACCGTAGGTCCCGGTCTAATAGGATCGTAGAGCGTTGAGGGGGCATTGTTACTCCGCGTCTGTGGCTTATCTTCAAGTTGTACGCTCCTACTGGGTAATGCAATGTGAGTAACCTCTGTGTAGCGCTTGCCTTAAGGCAGAGGTCTCCAAACTACGGCCCGCGGGCCAAATCCGGCCCGCCAGTGTCATCAATCATACCCGCGACGAACAAGTATCAAAATTTATCAACAAATTTATCTTCGAGTACTCAGCGACTAGTCTAGAAATTATAGATAATGGCGGAAAAATTAAAACGGTTTTGGCCCTTGGTACTTACTGGAGGAAACAGTATGGCCCTAAGGCTGGAAAGTTTGGAGACCCCAGCCTTAAGACATCCAAGACAGCTGTCTAAGTGTTTGCCAGCTGTATTAGAAAAAAATGATTGAAATTAATATTGTTAGTCAATTCCTTTTTTTTATTACACAACACCACAGTGCCTTTTTTTATTACAACACCACAGTACACTATGTTCAACATTAGGTCCTTAATGTAGAAGGAAAAAAAATTGGTTGGTTTAGCAGACAATTAAAGGAACAAACTACACATATTTATTCATCAGGAATTCTAGTGGTATGGAACATTTGTTCTATAACGTAAAAAGAAATAATTCGATGTGTTGCTGAAAAATAATTAAGGTAAAACACTTAAATGCATTTCATCAAGGACTGTTTGTAGAACTGCAGGTCTCTAATATAAAAGAAAAACAAATTGGTTTTAACCGGCAAAAATTTTAAAATAATAGACATTCATATTTACTCATCCAAAACTGTGGTTTTCTTTGTGAAACACTAGGTTTTTAATTTATTATTTTTTTATTATTATTTTATAAATAATTTAGTTTTTTTTTTTTATTATTTATAAAATTAATATTTATTAAAAAATTATTATTATTAATAAAAAAAATATTTATTAAAATTTAAATTTAGGTTTTTAATATTAAAATCATATTGTATATAAAATTATTTATTTTTTAATTAATTAAATTATTATTTAATCATTATACAAATTGTATTATAAGCTTATATAAAATCATTACATCAAATTAAATTTAATATAAAAATTTAATTTAATTAATTTAATTTTTATTTTTTAATAGTAAAAATTAAAATTTAATTAAATATTTCGGTTAAACACACAGAAGTAAGGAAAACACAATCAAAAGTTATTTATCGCTATTTCAAATATTGTCATTAAATACACTACAGTTTAACTCTTAACAATAAAGATTGTTGCAATTAAGATTTTAAAAATGAATTTAAAAAAAAAAATACAGAGAAAAATTTTATCATGTTTTTATTTTTGTTAGAAGAAATATAAAAAAAAACATTTTAAACAGTATTGCCGTATTTTCTAACAACAGTTTTTAAAATTTGAATTTAAAAGATTCTATGTTATTAAATGTAAATAAGTTGATCATTAATTTTAATGAGAACAAAAGATTTTCATTGTTTGCAACAAAACACATTTTAACCGAGTAGAATTCTTTTTGAAATGAGAAAAACAAAGGAATATGGAGATTATAATATATTTTTTTTCAACATCTGTTTGATTTAAATTTTGTCCAATTGTTTAAACTTATTCTTATCATTAATCATTTTTCAGTAATTGCTAGGTTGCTCAATTAAAAACGAATAATTGTAAAAGAAAATCTAATGAATAAAAAGAAATTAAAAGGTTATTCGTCTTTATTTAATTAATGTTTTTCTTTTTGCAATAAATCAAAGTAATATTCACCTCTTTCAAGGACAAAGCTATTTTATTGTTACAGCGAGAACCTTTGTATAACGTCTCGCATTGATAGTTAAGTCGCCAAGTGGGAGTTTTCAGGGTTTTCGCCCATATGAGATGCAAACGACGGCAAGTTATTCCACATGTTCTCCCTGGAAGAAAGATCAACACCTCATCGCCAGTCGATAGGTTGTTATAGAATACTAGTGCTAGTATATAGTACTAGCGCTCTGACTATCGGTGCGACAGGTTTCGGGTTCGAGTCCCGGCTGTGCCAAGGAAGTTTATAGTACTTCGGAATCCACTTTAAACCGTAGATACCTGTTTAATATGACTGAACAGCGTTGGGAGTAGGGCGTACGGTTGACAACCCTACCCCGTAAAAGAAAGCATCTCCTGTCTCGAAATCTGCCAGTAGACAGACGGCCTTTCCCACCATTGCGCCCTGTTAATGATTATCAATGATGTTATTAGATTTATCAATCCGATCATTAACTGTTATTCCCGTTAAATTTGTAAATGAAAATGATCAAGATTAAATCTGTTCAAATTCCCTGTGAAAGATTTTCAAAATGAAGCCTTGATCAAGTGTTATTCCCGTTATAAAATAATCATGTGTTATTCCCGTTATAAAATGATCAAAGTGTAAATGTTGTTCCCGTTATAAAATGAGGGTCAAGGGGGTACAAAATGATTAAATTCCCGTTACAAAAGATCATGTTGTGTTGTTACAAAAGGGTCAAGTAGGGGGCTTATTACAAAATGATTAAATGTTGTTCCCGTTACAAAATGATCATGTTATTCCCGTTATAAAATGATCGTTACAAAATGATTAAATGTTGGTTACAAAAAAATCATGTTGTGTTGTACAAAAAAGTAGGGGGCTTCTATTACAAAATGATTCGTTACAAAATGATCATGTTGTGATTGGTTAGGGGGCTTCTATTACAAAAATTAAACTTGTACAAAATGAAAGTGTTATACCCGTTACAAAATGATCAAGTGATTGGTTAGAAAATGACTTGTACGTTATAAAAAAAGTGCCGTTATAAGATGATCAGTATTATTCGTTAAGACGATCAATGATCGTTATAAGATGGGTTATTCGTCAACAAAATGATCGTTATAAAATGGTGCCGTTATAAGATGATCAAGTGTTATTCCCGTCATAAAATGATCAAGTGTTATTCCCGTTATAAAATGATTTGTCCCTTTATAAGAAATGATCAAAAATGTGTTCCCGTTTCAAAGTGATGTTATAAAATGGTGTTATTCCGTTATAAAATGATCAAGTGTTACCGTTAAAGATGATCGAATAAGACGATGTGTTATTCCTGTTATAAGATGTCAAGTGTTACATAAATGAAGTGTTATTCCCGTTATAAAATGTGGTGTTCCCGTTATAAGAAAATGATAAAATGATGGTGTTCTCCCGTTATGAAATGATCAAGTGTTATCCCGTTATAAGATGATCAAGTTTCAAAGTGATCAAGTGGTATTTCCGTTATAAAATGATCAAGTGTTATTCCCGTTATAAGATGATCAAGTATTATTCCCGTTATAAAATGATCGATTCCCCGTTATAAAATGATCAAGTGCCCCGTTAAAAATGATGATGGTTAAAAAATTACTTGTACAAAAAGTGCACTCGTTACATAATGATCAAGTGATTGTTGTTCTTGTACAAAAGTGCACTCGTTACAAATGATCAAGTGGGGTTCTCGTAACAAAATGATCAAATGGTGCCCCCGTTGCAAAATTGTCAGTGGGATTTGTCCCTTTTACAAAATGATCAAATAGTGTTATTGCCCAGCTATAAAATGATCGAATGATGCTGTCTTTATTATTCCCGTTAAATGATGAGTGGTGTTCTCTACGAAATAATCAAGTGATGTTCCCTTTTCAAATGATCAAGTGGTGTTCTCGTTAAAAGAAATGATTATGGTCCCGTTACAAAATGAATGATCAAAGATCATGTGTGTTCCCGTTATAAAATGATCAAGTGATTATTCCCCGTTACAAAATGATCAAATGTTATTCCCGTTACAAAATGATCAAGTGGCCCCGTTACAAAATGATCAAGTGTTATTCCCGTTATAAAATGATCAAGTGTTATTCCCGTCATAAAATGATCAAGTGTTATTCGTTATAAGATGATTGTGTTATTCCCGTTATAAGATGATCAAGTGTTCTTCCCGTCATAAATGATCAAGTGTTATTCCCGTTATAAAATGATCAAGTGTTATTCCCGTTATAAGATGATCAAGTATTATTCCCGTTATAAGATGATCAAGTGTTATTCCCGTTATAAATGATCAAGTGTTATTCCCGTTATAAGATGATCAAGTGTTATTCCCGTTATAAAATGATCAAGTGTTATTCCCGTTATAAAAATGATCAAGTGTTATTCCCGTTAAAAATGATCAAGTGATTGGTTAGAAAATTACTTGTACAAAAGTGCACTCGTTACATAATGATCAAGTGATTGCTTAGAAAATTACTTGTACAAAGTGCACTCGTTACATAATGATCAAGTGATTGGTTAGAAAATTACTTGTACAAAAGTGCACTCGTTACATAATGATCAAGTGATTGGTTGAAAATTACTTCTCCGTTATAAATGATCAAGTGATTATTCTGTTACAAATGATCAAGATTGGTGAAAATTACTTGTACAAAAGTGCACTCGTTACAAAATGATCAAGTGATTGGTTAGAAAATTCTTGTACAAAGTGCACTCGTTACATAATGATGAAAATTACTTGTACAAAAGTGCACTCGTTACATAATGATCAAGTGATGAAAATTACTTGTACAAAAGTGCACTCGTTACAAATGATCAAGTGATTGGTTAGAAAATTACTTGTACAAAAGTGCACTCGTTACATAATGATGAAGTGATTGGTTAGAAAATTACTTGTACAAAAGTGCACTCGTTACATAATGATCAAGTGATTGGTTAGAAAATTACTTGTACAAAAGTGCACTGTTACATAATGATCAAGTGATTGGTTAGAAAATTACTTGTACAAAAGTGCACTCGTTACATAATGATCAAGTGATTGGTTAGAAAATTACTTTACAAAAGTGCACTCGTTACATAATGATCAAGTGATTGGTTAGAAAATTACTTGTACAAAAGTGCACTCGTTACATAATGATCAAGTGATTGGTTAGAAAATTGATGTACAAAAGTGCACTCGTTACATAATGAAAGTGATTGGTTAGAAAATTACTTGTACAAAAAGTGCACTCGTTACATAATGATCAAGTGGGTTCTCGTAACAAAATGATCAAATGGTGCCCCCGTTGCAAAATTGTCAAGTGGGATTTGTCCTTTACAAAATGATCAAATAGTGTTCCCGTTTCAAAGTGATGTGGTGCTCCAGCTACAAAATGATCGAATGATGCTGTCTTTTTACAAAGTGATGTGGTGTTCCCGTTACAAAATGATCAAGTGCTGTTCTCCCTACGAAATAATCAAGTGATGTTCCCTTTTCAAAGTGGTCAAGTAGGGGGCTTCTATTAAGAAATGATCAAAGTGGTACTCCCGTTACAAAATGATCAGTGGTATTCCCGTTACAAAATGTTCAAATGGTTTACAAAAACGTTTAAGTGTTGTTCCGTTATAAAATGATCAAAATTTACAAAATTATCAAGTGATTAAAGAAGTAATTAAAGAAGTGAAGTATCAAAAAATAACAGATAAACAAGTATAAAAGATGGGAAGTAATTCATATATATAAAATCTAAGAATTTATTATACAATTTTTATAATAATTTCACAACACGAGTAACTTAAATTGCGATATCAAAATATATCGCTATTATATTATGTTACTATTATAAGTGATATATTTGATATCACAATCTACTAAGTTATTCTTGAGTTGTGAAATTATCTATCAAAATGTATAATAAATTCTCAGATTTAATTTTTCATTGAAATAATAGTTTCAAAACTCAAAAATTATAGTAGCATTTTATGCTGCACCATATTTATGCAAAAATAAACTTTTAAACAAATTTAATTTGTAATTAATTAATCTTACACTGAATTTTTTTTGTCCTAAAATTTTTAATTGATTGTAATAAAATAGCATGCAGCTTAATCTCTACATTTAAAAATAAACGTATGAAATTTAATCAACTCTAAACGATTCTTTTATGAACCTCTGTGTTTATTATGTTAATAACTTAATTATATAAATTTTTTTCAGTGCAGTCTGAAATATCAAATGTGTTTTGTGACATAACATATTATAACTTACGAAACTTATTATGTCAGGATTGAAAGGACAGTTTTTTTTCCAAAAAAGTTAATTAATTTGTAATTTTTTTTTTTTATGCTTTGCCAATTAAATTACGATTTTTTTAGAAAATCATTTTTTTTCAAGTTATGAAAACTGAAATGTGAGAAATTGCATAACAGATTTGAAATTTTTATTATTTTATTTATGAGGACAAAATATTTCAGTGAAATATTTATGAAAAGGTGAAAATTAAAAAAATAATTCTAAAAAAAATGCATTAATCTTTAATTGAAAATTGGAAAACTTCACTTAATTAAAATTTCAATTCATTATGTAAATGTTTTTAAGAAATGTATTCATTTCAGTAAATAATCTGTCAAAATCAATTTGAAGGATCTAATTACCTTCGAAATGGAAAAAAAAAAAAATTTATTCTTTACTCCTTTTTCTCAGCTCTTTTTATGCATTTGGTATGGAGAAATTTTAAATAGCACATAATAAAATTTTATTATTATTATTATTTTAATTTTGAATTTAATCTAATTATATGTGAATCATCCTCAGTATCCGGCAGAGTGGGACGGACGCAGCTTCTGTGATGGAGTATCCATAGGTAGAAGTCTGACTAGACTCCGAGTCGCTGAAGAAGGAGGGTAATACCTTCCGGGAGGACTTTTAGGGGAACTACCCAGCATTTGCGTATCGTATGAGAGAAAACCTGTTTTGAAAAAAAAAAAAAATTTTTGAAAACTTCTTTTGAAATTATAAAATATGTATTCAATATCTTTTCAGATTTAAGCAGTGATTTTTCCCTTTGGTTTATTAGATTGTTGAGGTGTTGTTGTGTCTAAAACTCAATGTCCTGCAGTGTAGAATGGACATCCCATGAGTAGTCTACTTATGGATGGTGGGAAAGGGTGGCCCAGCTTCTGTTGTGATGGAGCACCCGTAGGTAGAAGTCTGATTTGGCACCGTGTCGCTGAAGAAGGATAATAGTTCCTAACGGAGGACTTTATGGGAAACTATATCCCGCATTTGCTTATAGTATGTGAGAAAATTCCGGGAAAACTCCCATCATGTAGTCTGACTAACGGGTAAGGTGCCCAACATCACAAACCAAATCCAGTCTCCTCATTTTCGAAGTAGTATCTAGAACAAAGCCGCCAGTGGATTGAACCTCAGCCCTCATGCTCACCATGCAGGTACGTTATCACTGATCCATGAGTCGGGTTAGTAATTGCATTTTTAATAATAATTTTGTTTGCTTGTAATTCAAATGCGTAGTGATGACATGTTGTGATTACTTTCTTTGTTTTACATTGATTTTGCTAATTTTAAATACCCAGCACATTGACCTGAGACCTTGACTCACCTTTAAAGAGATCTGTAGCAAATTCAGCATATTGAAGATCATGCTAAATCTGCTGCGGGATTACCACGGAAGGTCTTCTACACTCATGTCCATAAATTAAGGATAATTCAGAATCACACAGAAATTGAACTCTAAAATAAAAATTTCACCTGCAGAATTATCACACACATCTTGAAGAAGAATATGCAAAATTACAGGAAACCACCAGATGGCGCGGATAGTACGACACAATGATGAGAGTGTAAGAGAGCGGTATATAAGGAATGGTAGCAAAGAAGTAAAATTGCTCACAAGCGCTTTAAAAGCCTTTCAGTGCAATAACCGCATAGTTATGGCTCAAAAGAAGCATTTGGATGATTTTTACGTGGTAGAATTATTGGACGACTGGAACGTGGACGTACCCAGCTGGAAGTATCCGCGCCCAGAGTTTCATCTCCAGGCTTTGGCAACGATTCCAAGATGACGGTAATGTGAGTAGATGTTACAGCACAAGTCGCCCCCGAGTTACAACGCCAAATGAGGACCGGTATTTAGCAGTTACTGCGAAAAGAAACAGACAGATCACAGCATCAGACCTGTCTCGTCAGCTCTCTTCAGCTACCGGTACGACAGTTTCAAGGCAGACCGTGTACAGACGCTTAGGGCGCATTCGTCTATATGCTCGTAGGCCTGTCAGATGTGTTCCACTTACCGCAACTCACTGTCGCCTGCGATTAACCTGAAGTAGAGAGTATGCATTGTGGACACCGCAACAGAGGTCTGGTGTGGTGTTTTCCGACGAGTCCAGGTCTAGTTTGCAATCTGATTCTTGCCGGACTTTCATATGGAGAGCGCCAGGTACCCGTTACCACCAAGAGAACACCATTGAACGACACCGTTACGATGGTGCAGGACGGCTCGTTTGGGGAGGAATTATTCTTGGTTCCAGAACTGACTTGCATGTTCAGAGTGTAACGATGACAGGCCACATCTATCGGGATGTCATTCTGGAACGACATGTACGTTTGTTTCGGGGCGCCATGGGTGCTGAATTTCTGTTTATGGAGGACAACGCCCGTTCTCACCGTGCAAACATTGTAGACGAATGCCTTCAATTGGAGGATATCACCCGTATAGATTGGCCAGCATACTCACGGACTTGAATCCAATAGAGCATGTGTGAGATAGGCTTGGCCGAATTGCAACCCGTCAACCCCTCCACCTGTCAACCGGAACTGGAGGGCATTGCTTGATGAGTGGTGTAATATTCCCCAAGATCAGATTGATAATTTGATACTCAGCATGCCTAGGCGTTGTAAGGCATGTATTGCATCGTCCGGGAGACAAAAACTCCATATTAACCATCATACTAAACCATGTTATACTGTTTTTTGTAAATAGGTTCTTTTTTGAAATTTGCTCCAGGAGTAAAAATCGCAATTTTTATTAATTATGTCAAGCATATAGCATCTTTTTTGCTCTTTACCTTTTGTTTAATAAATAGACTTTACAAATAAGTCAAATTTGTTTTGCTTCTGTCTCTTTCTTTGCCTGAACTTCATTATTCTTAATTTATGGACATGAGTATACATTAAACCACAACATTTTTCAGAGATGGCATATTAGAAGTGCTATTCATACATTTCTCCCTAAAGAATTTTTTGCCATCAGATTTACCGTGTTCATCAGGAATTAAGTCATGGAAGCTTTTGGTTAGACTTTGCTTTTCATGTTTCAAACGCGAATTCTGAAATTCATATATATTCTATCAGGCAATTTATTAAAATTAAGCGGGTAACCCTGATACTATTCCTCTTGATACTAAAAATTCATACTCGAGTCTTGGCTCAGTAATAACGTACGCCTCTGGTGAGTATTAGCTCAAAGTTCAATCCACTAGTGGCTTGGTTGTAGACATATACACTGTTTCAAAAAACTAGGAGCTTCGATGGCGTTTGTGATATTCAGCACCCTGCCTCGTTAGTCGGGCTACCTGATGGGAGTTTTCCGAGTTTTGGACTTTGCGAACCTAAAGACACTTTTAGGTAGCACTTTATTAAAAAGAAAACAATAATGCAATGAGGGGTTCCTATTCAAAACTTGAGGGGTCCCCAATCAAAAAAAAATTTGCCATGGGCTTCAGATGGTATAGTTGCGCTACTGACTGTAACCAAACAATTTTAGTAACTATAACTGTATTCCTCCGCCTAAGAATTCTTGACTTGCTGGTAGCAGTTGCCAGAGTAAAACTCGAATTTTGTATCTTTTTCTATAAGTAATTTATTGTATTAATCGTCATTTGCTATCTGTTAAAATAAAGATTTATGAATGCATTGTGAAGTATTATATGATTGACTCGCTACAAACCCGACCTTTGATACCGTCTCATCAATTCGTTGCACATGAAAGGTAAGACAAATCAAATACATTTTCTCATTTAGACGAATTGTTTGGTAAGTATTAAAATTAATTAATTAATTACTTTTATGACGGTAACTGTTGGTATTCAAAAGTTAAGGGAACAGGATAGCCAAGTCGATTAATTAGACTTGGTTTGTCGCGATTTGTTTAACTATTTCTTACAAGACATTGACCGAATCCTATAAGAGATGTGCAGTAAAGTTCTTCCTAACACGCTTTATTTTTTTAATTACCACAGCTATAATTATAGGAACCCTTTTCTCATCCAATTTGTCACTCTGGTTTTTTTACCACAGGATTCAGGTTCGAATCCTGGTGGTGGCATGGATGTATGTATGCTTGTTAATGGTTCGGAATCCACGTTAAAAGCTGTAGCTAAGTGTGCAAAAAAAATTTTACCGTAGAGCAAAAAAAAAATAAATAAATAAAAAAAATTTTTTAAAAAAACATGCAATTTTAATTGTCCTACTTGATGCCTGTAAAATTTAATATTTAATATTTTATTATTTTTTAAATATGTAATTGTACATGACACTAGTCAAAATAAAAGGATATTACACTCATGTCCATAAATTAAGGATAATTCAGAATCACACAGAAATTGAACTCTAAAAATAAAAAATTTCACCTGTAGAATTATCACACACATCTTGAAGAAGAATATGCAAATTACAGGAAACCACCAGATGGCGCGGATAGTACGTCACAATGACGAGAGTGTAAGAGAGGGGTATAGGAATGGTGGCAAAGAAGTAAAATTGTTCACAAGCGCTTTAAAAGCCTTTCAGTGCAATAACCGCATAGTTATGGCTCAAAGGAAGCATTTGGATGATTTTTACGTGGTAGAATTATTGGACGACTGGAACGTGGACGTACCCAGCTGGAAGTATCCGCGCCCAGAGTTTCATCTCCAGGCTTTGGCAACGATTCCAAGATGACGGTAATGTGAGTAGATGTTACAGCACAGGTCGCCCCAGAGTTACAACGCCGAATGAGGACAGGTATTTAGCAGTTACTGCCAAAAGAAACAGACAGAGGACAGCATCAGACCTGTCTCGTCAGCTCTCTTCAGCTACCGGTACGACAGTTTCAAGGCAGACCGTGTACAGACGCTTAGGCGCATTGGTCTATATGCTCGTAGGCCTGTCAGATGTGTTCCACTTACCGCCACTCACTCGCCTGCGATTAACCTGAGTAGAGAGCATGCATTGCGGACACCGCAACAGTGGTTTGGTGTGATGTTTTCCGACGAGTTAAGGTTTAGTTTGCAGTCTGATTTTCGCCGGACTTTCATATGGAGAGCGCCAGGTACCCGTTACCACCAAGAGAACACCATTGAACGACACCGTTACGATGGTGCAGGACGGCTCGTTTGGGGAGGAATTATTCTTTGGTTCCAGAACTGACTTGCATGTTCAGAGTGTAACGATGACAGGCCACATCTATCGAGATGTCATTCTGGAACAGCATGTACGTTTGTTTCGGGGCGCCATGGGTGCTGAATTTCTGTTTATGGAGGACAACGCCCGTCCTCACCATGCAAACATTGTAGACGAATGCCTTCAATTGGAGGATATCACCCGTATAGATTGGCCAGCATACTCACCGGACTTGAATCCAATAGAGCATGTGTGAAATATGCTTGGCCGACGAATTGCAGCCCGTCAACCCCCTCCCACCTGTCAACCGGAACTTCGGAGGGCATTACTTGATGAGTGGTGTAATATTCCCCAAGAACAGATTGATAATTTGATACTCAGCATGCCTAGGCATTGTAAGGCCTGTATTGCATCGTCCGGGAGACATACTCCATATTAACCATCATACTAACCACGTTATACTGTTTTTTGTAAATAGGTTCTTTTGAAATTTGCTCCAGGGAGTAAAAATCGGAATTTTTATTAATTATGTCAAACATATAGCATCTTTTTGCTCTTTACCTTTTGTTTAATAAATAGACTTTACAAATAAGTCAAATTTGTTTTGCTTCTGTCTCTTTCGTTGCCTGAACTTCATTATCCTTAATTTATGGACATGAGTGTATTTCCATAGGAACAAAGTAAATTTATTAAATGTTGCAATATAATAAGCTATTTTTTTTATGTTTCTTTGCTTGGGTTTTAAATACCTGATTTTTATCTGATACAGTTTAAAAATAGTAAGGGACTAAATTATCTTTTCAATAGCCATAATTATAAAATAACACATTAGATTTACCACAATCAGTCATTGTATTGTTAAATGCTATACAAAATATGGCATGAATGTTTATATTTGTTTATGGTTAAATTTTTTACCCTATAGAAGCAAACGACATCAGTAATCGGTGAATATCTGTAGTGTAAATTATAATGGAAAGTATACGGAATCGAAATCTTTTGAAAATTTTAAGTATCTGCTATAAAGTTTTTGCTGCATCTAAATTTAAATTTTCGAATAAATTTTGGTTTTATTCCAAGAACATTTTTAACTACTTAATAGATACTTCATTGAATGTATTAAAAACAGCTTCAGTGTGCCCAACTCATGGTAACCGCTTGACTTTTATGGGTCTCTTTTTTTCAATCCTTAGAATGGATGGTGCACAATGCTACGAATGCAGAATGTTTCTATGCTACTCCAAGTCATTTAAAGCGGCCTGGTGGCCAAGTGGCTAACGCTCTGGCCGTTGGTATCCCATGCTTCAGGTTCAGGCGGTGCCATGGATGTTTGTGAGTGGTTCGAATCCACTTTAAACTGTAGGTCCCGGTCTGTTTAACCTAAAAGTGTGCGCAAGATGACCGTAGAGCGACAAACCAAACTAAGTCATTTATACTAAAATGCTTAGAATGTTGCTGATTGGGAAATGTATTTCATTTTATTTAAATTCATTAAAAAGTTAAGTATAATTAAATTATTTGAATGCATATTTCATAAAAATCAGATTGAGTTGATTGGGTTTACATGAAAGTAATTTCAATTTTCACCGTTTAAATACCTGGTAAACGGGCTTTCTTGCCAACCCAATATTTATTTATAAACTTAACAATATACAGCGTAGTAATAGGGTGGTAAGAAGGGCAAATTGCCACGGGCCCAGCACTGAGCAGACAGGCTGTGAGTACAGAAAAGTCCTGACATTTATTATTACAAATTAAAGTAAAATTTATTAATTCTGTATTTAATACATTTAAGTTATTATGATAAATTGAAAAGAAATGAGTATCAAGATTTTGAACGTATTCAACTGTATGAAAAATATATCGTATGTGGTAGTAATATTAATAGAAACAGTTACGCACGGGTAATCCCGATGCTAGGGACTTGCCCGATTTTTAGTACGTGAATAGATACTAACAAACTAAAAAGTTGGAATTAAAATACCAGTGACAATTTTTAAATTCACTTGTTATGGAATTTCCTGATTCTTGAACAGGTACTTAGAAAATTAAAATTGGGAATTCTCGCTGACAAATCAGAGATTTCCAGAAAGCGGGGGAATTCCGTTGTTTCGCGGATTCTCCATGCTCCACTATTTATCTTAGCTTTTGTTTCATCGGATCCACGATCAGTCATGAAGTGAATTAGTTGATGGTAGAAATTATATAATAATAATTCTAGTAATAGAAAGTAATTTAGTGGTGAAAAACGAAAAAATTAATGATGATACTTTGCATTGAGGAGCCTCTTTCAAAAATTTGCCACTGACCTCAGATGACATAACATAGCTACGCCACTGACAGTATTGTTAGAGATTAGGAACATAATGTCTTTGATAGGTTTCGAAGGCATGGTATAAGTTATCCGTGGTTTCGATTATAATAAAATGAGAGTCTAAAATGCTACTGTACTAAAATCTCTATTACAATACGAGACAGCCATTCCTGGACGTCTTCTTGAATGACTGTCACCTATTAATTTCATGCGCGTGTTATATTATGGGGCTATTAAAATAAAGGTGCATTTTTTTCATATTTTTAATATTCCATTTCGTGATCGTCGGATAGCTATTTATTTGACTAGTATAGCTAGACATTGCTATTTATTTGAATAGTATTGATAGAGATTAGCAACAGAATGTTTTGCTATGTTTCGAATGCATGGTATTAGTTATCCAGGATTTCGATGATAATAAAACGCGAGTCTAAATGCTACTAAGCTAAAATCTCTATTAAAATACTTCTTGGAAGTCTTCTTGAATGACTGCCATGCATTAATTTTATGCTTGCATTAATTTCCGGTGTTATTGAAATATGGATGTCTTTTTTCACATATTAATATTCCATTTTATTGTCATCGCATAGCTATTTATTTGACTTTATAGACTTAACAGTATTAGAGATTAGCAATAGAGTGTCTTGTTATGGATTTGACAACAAGGTGTAAGGGTGTATCCAGGGTTTCGATTATAATAAAATATTAAAATCCCTAGTAAAATACGAGACAGTCATTCCTGGATTGAATGACTGTTCGTATTTTCTTCGAAACACTACAAACTGGCCGTGCGTGCTGGGACTCGAACCCGAAATCTGCGGTATCGAGTGCCAGACCACTAGCCACTCGGCCAATCAGGCCCCATATATATATATATGCCCATCATAGAGCGACAAACTATCGTATGCCTCTAATTGGTCTACAAATTTATATATATATATATATATATGGCTAGTGCTCTGGCGCTGGGTACCACAGGTTTCGCGTTCGAGTCCCGGCGGTGCCATGGATGTTTGTAGTGATTCGAATCCACTTTAAACCGTAGGTCCCGGTCTAATAGGATCGTAGAGCGTTGCGGGGGGCATTGTTACCCGCGTCCGTGGCTTATCTTCAAGTTACACGCGCCCCCTGGGTAATGGAAAGTGAGTAACGTCTGTGCGGAGCTTGCTTTAAGGCATCCAAGACCAAGCTGTCTAAGTGTTTGCCAGCTGCATTAGAACAAAACAATATATATATATATATATATATATAAAGACAGAGAGAGACTATCACTTCACTTTAGGTATTTGCTTCTACATATCTTTATTATATTTTTTGTCCTTGTGTAATCCATATATTTTGACGTTACATAAATTTCTGAGAGATCTTTTCAATGTTCGGATAAAAAAGGGAAAAAGATAGGGATAAAAAGGGGGAAACTTTCTTTTCCAGTGCTTAGAGGAAGACATTACGTCATGCAGCTCTTGGAGATGGGAAGTGATCGAGACAGAGTTATGGTATCGACGTCTGACACCCGCCACTGCGGAGAGGACAGCGATTGGTGACCTCTGAGGACGGTGGTCTTGTTTACAGACTCATCGGTAATTGGGCATTACGTCTCCCACGTGCCGTCTGTAACCGCAGGCTTTTTTTTTTTTTCTCTTGTTTTTAAATCGAGAGGGGGATGGCTTTTTGTTGTTGGGTGTCGGAGCGGAAATTGAATCTTGTGGCTTTTAACACGTTCTTCTTCCGAGGTGGTTTGAGTGATTTATTTGTTTATTTTTCAGATGTTGTGATTTTAAATGGTGGTTTGCGTCTTGAGTACAGAGAGACAAAACGATCTTTTGTCGTGTCAATTGAGTCTGAAAATTATTGGGATTTATTTACAACCTATAGTATATATTGTTTTGATAAAATGCTAAACAAATATTTTTTAATCAATAAATAAGTCTGAGTGCATTAAATTTCTATAAACTGGGTACTTGGTTCCATGTTGTTTACCATTTACATGATAGATAAGCAGCAGATTTGAGCATTGTCATGTAAACAATGGATCAAAAGTGCCACAATATAGAGGATGATTATAATTTCTTTTTTGTTCTAATATATATCTGGCAAAAAGGGGCCTGAATGGCCGAGTGGCTAGCCCTCTGACGCTCGGTACCACAGGTTTCGGGTTCGAGTCCCGGTGGTGCCATGGATGTTTGTAGTGGTTTGAATCCACTTTAAACCGTAGGTCCCGGTCTAATAGATCGTAGAGCGTTGCGGGGAGCATTGTTACCCGCGTCCGTGGCTTATCTTCGTTACGCGCGCCCCCTGGTAATACAGCGAGTAACGTCTGTGCAGCAGCTTGCCTTAAGGCATCCAAGACGTCCATGTCTGTTTGCCAGCTGCATTAGAAAGAAAAATATATCTGGCGAACATTTAGAGAAATGTCTTCGATGCCTTAAGGCAAGCGCTGCACCGACGTTACCACTTATCACTAACCAGGGGGCTGTAGCTTGAAGATAAGCTACGGACGCGGAGTAACAGTACCCCCGCAATGCTCTACGATCCTGTTAGACCAGGACCTACAGTTTAAAAGCGGATTCGAACCACTACAGCACTAGCTACTCGGCCATTCAGGTCCCACTTTCAAAATGCTGTAAAAAAAACACTCGTCACAATGAGTTCGAATTTGAACTGAAGATACTTGAAGAAGAGGGAAACGGTATGGTATCAAAAGAAAGTCCCACCATCTTGTGGCTTTTGACACGTTCTTCTTCTGAGGTGGTTTAAGTGATTTATTTGTTTATTTTCAGATATTGTGATTTTAAATGATGGTTTTCTTGAATTGCGTCATGAGTTCGCAGAGAAAAACGATCTTTTGTGGGGTCAATTGAGTCTGGAAGTTATTGGGATTTATTTATGTTTATTTTGTTGTTTTGACAAATTGGTGTTTGTTGTTGTTTCTATCCCACTTGGCTGGCTAAGCCCACGAGCCCGTACGTACTCCTGATTGAAGGGGAAAGAAGCAGCTTCTGTTGTGATGGAGCACCCGTAGGTAGAAGTCTGACTTTGCTCCGAGACGCTCTTCCAGTCATAGGAGACCGGGACCTACGGCTTAAAGTGGATTCCGAACCATTACAAACATCAATGGGCACCGCCGGGATTTGAACCCGATACCTGTGGTACCGAGAGCCAGAGCGCTAGCCACTGACCATGGTAAAACTCAAAATGGTAAACAAATATTTTAATCGTTTTAAGTCAATAAATAAGTCTGAGTGTATTAAATTTCTGAGAACTGGGTACTTTGATGTTGTTTACCACTTACATGATAGATAAGCATCAGATTTAAGCATTGTCGTAAACAATACATCAAAAGAATCACGATGTACTACTGTGCCCAAAAAGTAAGACCAATTACTTTTTTTTTTTCATAAACTTTTTAATTATTCTTCCAAATTTATTTTATCGCCTTCAAAGTAATCCCCTCCGGACACAATGCACTTATGCCAACTTTTTATCCAATCCTCAATGCATGCTAAAAAGTCATCGGCAGGGGATGGCCTGCAAAGCGCGCGGCGATTCACGTTGAATCTCTTCAATCGACTAAAAGTGGACTTTCCGGAGTGGTCTTTTGAGTTTAGGGAATAGCCAGAAGTCGCACGATGGAATACGGTGGTTGTGGAACGATATGGGTTTCATTTTTGGCGAATCCATGCAGTGTGAGCTGGCGCATTCAGTGTTTTCGGTACCCATCGAGATTGGACGCGTTTGAGGCCCAAAATGGAATTGACCGATCCTTTTGAAATTTCAACATCATCAGCAAGGTCTCTAATTGTAAATCGTCGGTTTGCAAGCACCAAATCTTTGATTTTTTGAACGTGTGCTTCGTCGGTTGAGACGGATGGTAAACCAGAGGACTCTTCGTCTTTAACGCGTTCTCTGCCTTTTGAGCTGTTTGTACCACTTGTAAATATTTCTTTCCTATATAGGAATGCTCACCGAATGACTTCTGCAACATTCTATACGTTTCCGCAAGCAAAATTGACAAGTTCTTTGCTGAATTAATTCAGACATTTCGAAAAACCGACGGAATCCGTTTTAGCGTCTCACAAAGCCAAGCATAACTCAAACACTAATGAATATTTTGACGTCAAATTTCACACAGATGTCAAGGACAGTGCCAGCAACCTGAAAAAGAAAAAAATTTGAAATTCTATAAGCCCCGGGAATTTTAAATTGAAAAATTGGTCTTACATTTTGGGCACAGTAGTATTTATAAAAATATATGGATCACATAAGTGACAAAACACATTTAATAAAGATTTGCACAAACAAATACATAAAGTGAAATATATATATATATTTATCTAGGTCAGTGGTTCACCGATTTTTTTGAAGTTCCATTTAAAATACTGTAAATAATTGTAGGCGGACTATATACAGATATTTTAAAGTTAATTGTCGCAGAAAAAAATGCTATAAAAAAAGAAACGCAGCTTAAGTTTATTTATTCTGGTGCTTATGAGAAACCTGAGCTTGATTGGTTCTAGGGATTTATTCAGTGTTTGGGAATATATATTAAAGAAAATTCCTCCCCAATACATTGGAGATTTCTTCTCTTTTTTACACGGCGACCTGATGGCAATTGGCTAGCGCTGTGGACTTTGGTGCAACAGGTTTCAGGTTTGAATCCTGGCGGCGGTATGGAGGTTTGTGAGTTGTTCGGAATCTACTTTTGCCGTAGGTCCCGGTCTCATATGACAGTAGAACGTCACAGAGTCCAGACAGACTTAATCCACATTATTATTAAACGTAAAGTGGCAACTCAGCTCTAGACCCAGTGATGAGGTGTGGTGTGGTGTGGTGTATTAGTAGTAGTGTTTCGAATGCACGTTAAGCTGCAAGTTCCGGTTTAATTAGTTCAAAGTGTGCACAAAATGATCATAGAGCGACAAACCAGCGAATCTCCTTTTTTACAATTTATATTGGTGAGGGTAGAAAATCCTACTCCACATAAATATGAAGCTGAAAATCGTAGCAAAATGCTCAAAGTTTTTTAAAATATTGACACATATTATATAGCTATGTAGATCTTGACATATATATGCTCTGGAATATCACAGTGAACAACTCTAAATTTTCTAGGACGCACCCTTTGAGAACCACTGGTCAAGGTGAAGATCCATTACGGGGCTAATTGTAACAGACAATTGCGAATAGTTTAATTGATATTAAATGACCACAGTGTTAAATTTTCGCTAGAAAGTAAACTAACAATTCTGTTACGATGACTTACTATTCATTTTTACCAATTTTTTTTTATTAAAAAAGATAAGAAGATCAGAAAAAGAATAAGAAAAAGATAAGAATTTTATTACAGAAAAACATTACATATATATTATATTCATTGCTTATATATAATAATTGCATTTACCTCACCCTACCCTATATGCATATTATATATTATATATTTGTTTATATATATATATACACTCATGTCCATAAATTAAGGATAATTCAGAATCACACAGAAATTGAACTCTAAAATAAAAATTTCACCTTGTAGAATTATCACACACATCTTGAAGAAGAATATGCAAATTACAAGAAACCACCAGATGGCGCGGATAGTACGTCACAATGACGAGAGTGTAAGAGAGGGGTATATAAAGAATGGTGGCAAAGAAGTAAAAATTGTTCACAAAGCGCTTTAAAAGCCTTTCAGTGCAATAACCGCATAGTTATGGCACAAAGGAAGCATTTGGATGATTTTTTACGTGGTAGAATTATCGAACGACTGGAATGCGGACGTACCTAGCTGGAAGTATCCGAGGAACTTGAATCGCCCAGGATGTCATCTCCAGGCTTTGGCAACGAATCCAAGATGATGGTAATGTGAGTAGATGTTACAGCACAGGTCGCCCCCGAGTTACAACGCCGAATGAGGACCGGTATTCAGAAGTTACTGCCAAAAGAAACAGACGGAGTTACAACATCAGACCTGTCTCGTCAGCTCTCTTCAGCTACCGGTACGACAGTTTCAAGGCAGACCATGTACGACGCTTAGGGCACATTGGTCTATATGTTCGTAGGCCTGTCAGATGTGTTCCACTTACCGCAACTCACTGTCGCCTGCGATTAACCTGGAGTAGAGAGCATGCATTGTGGACAACGCAACAGTGGTCTGGTGTGATGTTTTCTGACGAGTCCATGTTTAGTTTGCAGTCTGATTCTCGCCGGATTTTCATATGGAGAGCGCCAGGCACCCGTTACCACCAAGAGAACACCATTGAACGACACCGTTACGGTGGTGCAGGATGGCTCATTTGGGGAGGAATTATTCTTGGTTCCAGAACTGACCTGCATGTTCAGAGTGTAACGATGACAGGCCACATCTAGTCATTCTGGAACAACATGTACGTTTGTTTCGGGGCGCCATGGGTGCTGAATTTCTGTTTATGGATGACAACGCCCGTCCTCACCGTGCAAACATTGTAGACGAATGCCTTCAATTGGAGGATATCACTCGTATGGATTGGCTAGCATACTCACCGGACTTGAATCCAATAGAGCATGTGTGGATATGCTTGGCCGACGAATTTCAGCCCGTCAACTCCCTCCCACCTGTCAACCGGAACTTCGGAGGGCATTGCTTGATGAGTGGTGTAATATTCCCCAAGATCAGATTGATAATTTGATACTCAGCATGCCTAGGCGTTGTAAGGCCTGTATTGCATCGTCCGGGAGACGTACTCCATATTAACCATCATACTAACCATGTTATACTGTTTTTTGTAAATAGGTTCTTTTTTTTTGAAATTTGCTCAGGAGTAAAAATCGCAATTTTATTAATTATGTCAAACATATAGCATCTTTTTTGCTCTTTACCTTTTGTTTAATAAATAGAATTTACAAATAAGTCAAATTTGTTTTGCTTCTGTCTCTTTCTTTGCCTGAACTTCATTATCCTTAATTTATGGACATGAGAAAATCAGAAAATGGAGCAATTTGTAAAACGAAAAACATAATGTAAAAGCATACTATATAACGTAAAAAAAATCGACACTTTTAAAATGAATATAGTATAAGATGGCAATACATATCAAATGATTTTCTTAGAAATATAAACTATCATTATTTTAAAATTGCATTCTTAAAAAATCGTTTGAGGTACCTAAAATCTTTTTGTTTTCTTGCAGTCTTCCATTTATTTTCATCAGAGCATGTTGTTTTCAACATGATTTACACCAATTTTGTCTTCCATAACAATTTTTTCTATATACATTTTCATCACCTTTTTGTAAAAAGTGTTTGTATCTTGTAGACGAAGAATTATATTACAAGAAAGAAAGAGACAAAAAAAAAAAAAAAAAAAAAAAAAAATGAAACATAAAGATTTGAAATTTTAATAACGAGGTTGCCATCTTATACACAATTTATTTTAAAACCGTATTTCAGTATAGTGAAATTTGTTTATAAGTAATCATTGATGTTAAATTTGAAACACTATGAAAATTATTTTAAAATATTTAACGTTCATTTAAGTGTATCATATAATCAGTTTATTTGAATGAAAAGCTTTTTTTGAATTCATATCCAAATGTGAACCAGTTTCTTTCGAGAAATCAATTTTAAAAGTATTAATGCTATTAATTATGAAACAACTGATATGCTGTTTCAGTGTCTTCATAAGAAAAAAAATTGCTTTGAACTGAAAATGAGAATAAAATTATAAAATTCATGTTCTAAATATGTTTTTAGTGATTTTTATGTACCAGGTGAAATTTAATTCACAACTTTTAATTAAAATAATTTCTCATAGTCTCATTAGATGGCGCTATAAATGATTGCAGTGAGAGAGGCCATAAAAGGAATTTGTTCCTGTCAATTCCTAGACATTTTAAAAATGTTTCCCAAAGTGTCATATTCAACCGAAGGTCATACTTTTAATTATTAAAAATTGGATTTAAGTGATGAAAAGACAACACTATTGCTACGAAAGTGGCGAAACGACTTAAGGGTAGTAAAGACCTGGTGAATATTGGTTCATGCTGGATGGTACCCTCCACATAGAACATGCAGTGTCTTTGACGCCATTAACAATGAGTTTGGAGCTCGAGTTATCGTTTAGCAATACCCAAACAATTATCCTGGTGCATTGCATTGGTCATCTTATTTAGATATGAATCCATTGGGGCCCTAAAAAGGGTCATATGAAAAAATGGTTAACAAGAAGAAGCCGACAGATCATATTATCAAAAGTTTATTGAGCATTTCCAACCATTAAAATAGAAACTGTCGAATTTGTAATGACAAAAATTTTTGTATCACCTCTGAAGAAGCCTTGAAAATCTTTTTCTTTAAATTCCATTTCCACGTTGCTTTTAATAAAAATTTTTTGTAGTGCTATCTGCAATGACTTTACGATTTATTTCAGTTAAAAGTTGTAAGTTAATTAAAAGTCACCTATATTTATATATATTGAGGACCTCATATATTTGTATGCTAATGACAATCTATACTGAGACTTATGTATGCTACTAACAATCCATTAATTATTAAAAAAGAAAGTGATCTGGCGGAAACAGTCTTGGATTATCGTATTGCAATAAAATTACTACGGAACCTCACTATCGATTACACATACATTCACAACTGCAATATAGTCTCCTTGCTTCTGAAAGGAGTGGCTGTAATCTACGCCTTCACTGAATTTCAATACAGTCTTAGCAAATTTAAGTTAAATAAATAGCAAAAGATGTGCAAATTCATTGCCCATAGATCACAAGATAAGCATACTAGTTTCACTGCACGAAACAAAAACTCAACTGACTTAAAATATTGTTATTGAATCTCTTATAAAATCGGAGGAAATTTCAAAATAGGATGTAAAATATTCTGAAAAAGCTCTTTGTTTACAAGCTTTTTGATGACTTTTCATTCATTCTAGAAAATTCTATTTTGATAATAGTTGCCTTTTGCAAACAATTAAGCCTCCTTCACACCAAGGTCTGTAGAGCGACGAAGCGTCAAGCTGCAGAGAAGAAAATTTTTTTGACCCGTTCACGTTGAAGTGACAGAAATCACTTTACCTGGTCAAATTACGATCCTCATTGGCTCAATCCAAGTCACATGACTCATCAAGCGTTTGAGAGTTAAAAGTTGACAAACTTTGAGGATCACTTCGGGCTTTGCGCGTTGAAGCGTGTGATTGGTCAACGCTTTACGCTTCGCCGAATTGCGCGTTGGTGTGAAGAAGGCCATAGTCTTTTTTAGATGATTCACAAATTCGACCATGAAAGTCGCCAAATCTTGATTCAATTTCGCCAAATGTATAATGTCATCAAGTTTGTCAGCAAAATCGCTGCCCATTTTTAGCGATATTCTTTGTCTTTCGTTTTATACAGTATAGGAACATGCTTATATTAAAAAATGACAATAAATCAAACATTTTCAACTGCAAATAATTATGAAAATTAAATTATTTTAATTAAATTAAAATAATTTATTTTGTTTAATTTTTTTGTAAAATTTTTCATCGTGTTTCCTCACGTTATGGGCAGTAGACTGTTTTAATCTATAAATTGAATCTTCTTGCACTTGTCAGATATGTAAAATAATTTATCTGAGTTAATACATGAAATATTTTGCACTCCAATAATATTGCAAATAATTAAAGTCAAAAGTATACAGATCTGATGCCTGAATTAGTATACGCTATAACCATTGCTTTGAAAAGAAAGTAGATTCTATCCTATTAAGACAAAATTACTTCCATCGTTAGAGAATCTATTTGTGTTCTTCTATAGGACACACAAATGTAAGCAAGTATTCATAAAAGTCTTTCCGAAAGGCATTTTCTTCACCTTGCCAGCGTTTAATTCGACTTATTGAAGTAGTGTTACTCATAACAAGCGGCCAATTGACTGGGGCCCTGGCTTTTGGTACCGTAGTCTTCAGATTCGAATCATGACGGTGTCATGAATGTTTGTGAATTGTTCGCATTTCACGTTAAACAGTAGGTTCTAGGCAAATTAACTTAAAGTGGGCAAAAAAAAAAAAAAAAAAAAAAAAAAAAGATCGTAGAGCGACAAACCAAACCAAGCATAACAATGTGATCACCTAAACTTGGACAATTTAGCTTGAACTTTTCTACATTGCTGGCAATAAATTCGTATAACTCTAGAGGCTCAATTTTCCCTCGTGATCATATACTTTTGTGAGTTTATTTATTTCAATACATTAAACATGCCCGACTCGTGGCTCAGTGGCAACGCGCCGCTGGTGAACATTAGAGCTGAGATTCCACTCGCTGGCGGCTTTGTTGTGTAGACACTGTTTCAAAAACGAGGAGACTCGATGGGTTTTCTGATGTTCAGCATCTGAACGAGGCGTTAATCGGACTACCTGGTGGGAGTTTTCAAGGTTTCTTCATAATGCATTGTAGTTCCTCCTGCCCTCCTTCTTCAGCAACACGGAGCCAAGCCAGACTTCTACCTACGGGGGCTCCATCGCAGCAGAAGCCCCCTTTTCCCCATTTGAGTTGAGTACTCATGGGGATGTCCGTCCCGCACTGCAGAACGCTGAGGATTAAACACATTAGAACATGTGTTAATGCTCACAAAAATAGCTAACACGAGTTCGATTCTTGTTGGTGGCGTGCGTGCAGGCACGATGAAATTTGATTGAATTCGATTGGGATTTTCTTCATCTAATTGTGTAGCAGTTATGAGTATTATAGAAAATGATGTTAATATATTGATGGTTTGATTTGGTTTGGTTTGTCGCTCTACGGTCATTTTGTGCACACGAGGGTTAAAAAGACCGGCACCTACAGTTTAACGTGAATTTCGAACCACTAACAGACATCAATGCCACCGCCAGGTAATATGTCGATGAGATGATTAGAGATAAAAGTAGTGATTAGTTACAAAAAAATAGAAAATGCATAAATTCAGATGGGAAATAATGCAAATATTACGTGTATTTACTCATTTTCCTGTATAATAATTTAGTGTGCTCTAAATCATTTTTTTGCCATTTTTCCACAAATTCCATTAAGAGTGTTAAACTAGAATACAAAAATAATGTACACGACAATTAGTCATAATTTATGACTGTAATTTTGCATTAAATATTATAATAGCGACGAAATTTAGTGAGTACAATTCAAAATTGTACATTTTTTTTATCCGTAAAACCATAAAATGTAACATAATAAAAGCACTCATTGTTATTGTTATTCTTCATTGTTATTGAAAACTATGTAATTCTTAAATCAGAATATTTAAAAAAATATTCTTATATAATATTCTTTTTATAATATTTTTCTTAAAATACCATGCGCCAACAGACTTATGAATTATTGAACAGTATAGGATCATCTATTATCGTTTGGTCCACCCATCTTTCAGTCATTGTCAGTTTTTTATTATCTTGTTTCTGTTATTCTATGTACTTGAACTACTTAAAATTCATACTATTCATTTTCCTATTCAAAATTGAACTTTTACAAATTTCCATGTACTTAGTTGATACATTTTATCAAATATTTCCATTATACTAATATAATAGTTCTATCAACAGTATGGCAAATACAATGTATTTTATTTATATTTTTAATGCAAGATTCTGAAACTGAAGCCCGTTGCCACTGCCTGGCTACATAAAATAAAAACATTCTTAGTTTTGATAAATTTTAATAGGAAAAATATCGGTGAAATTATCGTTTGGCTAATTGTCAAAGGAAAAAATTATTCTCAATAAATATTTATAAACAAGATTTATAAAATATTTTTTTTTTTAGTCAATTCCTACTTTTTTTCACTCTATTGCAGAAAGTCCTTTATAAATAATTTTCATTCGTTTTTTTAAGTTTATCGGGCTCCATCTATTGGTAGATATATGCAACTTAAATCTAAAAAAAAAAAAAAAATAATTAATTAAATTTAATTACTGAATTAATATTTGAAAAAACTGTATTAACATCAAGTGTCATCCACTACAAGTTAAAAAATGTATTTGAACTTGAGTGGATGAATAAAAAGTATTTTATGAACGATTGAAAATTTGAACAAGATATATATAGGGAGAATGTGAACTAATAGTAGGAATTGAATAAAAACATTCTTAGTTTTGATAAATTTTAAATAAAAATTATTGGTAAAATGTTAATTATTATTTTCTTTTCTAATGCAGCTGGCAAACACTTAGACAAATGCTTCTTTGATGCCTTAAGGCAAGCGCTGCACCGACGTTACTCACTTAGCACTACCCAGGAGGTGCGTGTAGCTTGAAGATAAGCTACAGACGAGGAGTAGCAATACCCCCGCAATACTGTACGATCATGTTAGACCGGAGCCTGAGGTTTAAAGTGGATTCGAAGCACTATGAACATCCATGGCATTGCCGGGACTCGAACCCGAAACCTGTGGTACCGAGAACATGTCTGGCCATTCAGACCCTTCGGTGAAATTATCGTTTGGTAAATTGTAAAAGATAACTTATTCTGAATAAATATTTATAAATGAAAAGATTTGTGGAACAAATGAAAAATACATTAAAATAGAACACAATCACATTAACTTCAAAACTTTATTATTTTATTTTTAGGAAAAAATCGAAAAAACAAATAATTAAAAAAGTATAGAAGAAGCCATCACGCCATCAATTAGCGAGAAACAAACAAACAAACAAACAAAAAAAAGATTTTTCTTTAATAAAAAAATTAAATAGTAACAGGGTTTTTTTTTTTTTTTTTCAACTTTCGACTACCTAACCGAATTTATTACTCTTTTAAAATAAATTTATTAAATAAATCATAATTAATTTATTCCTCTCTTAGAGTAATAAATTAATTTATTTAATTTATTACTCTTTTAGAGTAATAAATTAAAAAGAGTAAGTAGTAGGAAGGAAAATTAGGAGACTACGTGCTATAGTTTTTAATTATGCTGGATCATACTTGCTCACATATACGATCATTTATATGGAGTGAAATAAACAGAAATGCCTTTTGGCAGTCTTTGTAGGTTAACATTCATCACATGTAAGTCATATATACATATAACTTCTCTATTTTGAATTCTAGTACTATAATATTTAAAATTTATAATTCGTGAATATTTAATAATTAAAATATTTAATAGTAAAATTTAAAATTTATAATTCTGTATCTTTAATCACATAGCGTAAAAAGGGCCAACGTTGTAGTCCGATACCATGGGAGAACGACCGCAAATTTGTAACTGGGAATATTAATCTAAAAATTCATTGACAGATTTTTTGAAAAGAATAAATTTTGATTAAAGTCTGATTAAAGTTGCTTTAATGGATTTCGATAAAACTTTATTCTTCGTGTTCTTTTCTGAAGTGTGGTATTTTACTTTTCTATTCGGTGAACAAAATATTTGAACTCTAGTTTAATTTATTTATTTGTTACATTTGAAATATAATGTCCTTCTTTTATACTACTAAACATAGCATATTAAATTATATATATTCAGTCACAGTAAAGATGGGTTTCCATCGGATACTAAAACCTTACGATGTAAAATGACAGTTAATTAGATGTGTGAGTGAATAGGTGTTCAGGGTTCGGATTAATTGGCATTCAACGACATGAGATTTTTAATTTCTTGTTAAAACTCACCTTTATGCCTGAACATTTGTTTTGAATACATTTATCTTTGAACAAGTTTTGATCATTTTTTTGTATAATTTTCGTAAAATTGAGCCTTACATATATATTTATGATATGTTACCTTCAAAGTCCTTCTTATAGATTTTATTCTATCTTTTTTTTTTTTCCTTCGTTTTCTGTCTCTTTTTTAAGGATCCACCATGTTTTCCCGGAACAAAATATAGCCAAAGGAGAAAAGTTCAAGGTTGATGGATCTTCCTTTCGAGGATGTGTTGACTCTTACGTTAGACTTTGACTTCCCACGGTTTTTTCAATCGTTAGACTTTGGAACCGATAATGGGAAAGGAAGAAAGGAAAAAGGCAGTGTGCGGAGTCGAGTGAAGAGTTCCAGGCAGTGTGAGAAGGGTAAAACAATGGAGAGAAAAAGTTCCAGGGAGTAAGAAGGACACAAAGACCCTTAAACGAACTGGCTTTTTAAGATGATTTTGAAAATACTTGATATATAATTGTGTGTTATGTATTGCAGTGCTGTCTTTGCAATTTTAATAAATATGGTGGCTAAAACATCGCGTATTTATTTTAAGAAATAATTTAATTCTATCCATGAAAAATACTACTACTACGCCGCACCACGTCACTATTTGCCTAGAGCTGAGTTGTCTTTTTTACAGTTTGGGCATGATGTGGATAAGAAGAAGTCTGATTGGGTTCTGTGACGCTCTACAGTCATAGGAGACCAAACCTACGGCTTAAAGTGGATTCCGAACCACTACAAACACCCATGACACCGTCGGGAATTCGAACTCGAAACCTGTGGTACCCTGAGCGCCAGAGCGCTAGCCACTCGGTCATCAGGCTCCCAAACCATGAAGAACACTGAATCAAGATCATGCCCATATCCGGCCCTAATCTATATAATAGTCTGCTACAAATTGTACCATTAAATTACTTCAGGTCAAATGCCTCAAAAAGAAAAACTAAAAACATGATAACCTTATCTAATTAACTAAACTATTATAACTTTTAAATAAGAAATTATAGAAAGCACTGGAGTAAACAACACTTAAATGAAAAGCTACCGTTAAAAATGAATGACAAATTGCTTTGCAGTACATTAAAGCTTTCTGTATTTCTCTAATGCCGTATCATTCTGACAGCGTAAAATTCAGTATGAGTGAGTATTTTGTGTCAAATATTTGGCACAGAAGCCGTGTCAAGCAAAGTGGAGTGATGATGTTCTGAAACTTGTCGTGGTGTAATACGTGACATACGAGGCAATAACTTCACAGATCGGCAATTAAAAATAGTGCAGCATTTGGTCCATAAAGCGTTTCAATGATCCAAATAATCCATGCAAACAGAAACTTTTTTTTTTTATCTTTTGTAAAAGTATTTATTTTTCAGAAATAGTCAGAATAGAATATCGTATAAATACTATTCAGTTAAAATTGTCTTCTTCTTCTACTACTAAAATTTCAAAAGGTTTCGTAATCTGAGAATTTTTTACATTTGTGTAGGTTAGAATTTTTTTCTCTAATTTGTTAAAAGAACTGATATTTATACGGATTTTTTTGAATTTGAGAATTTTTATGATTTATAAATTTATAAATATACTCCTTTGATAGGTTTTTTTTTTTTTTTTATAATCTAATTTCTCTGACCATGAAAGAAATTATTATTTTGTTTTCAGTTTGGAAAGTGTATTAATGTTAACTAGCACAGGATGTTGCAGTATGTCAGTGAAATGATTCGAATAGCTTTGCATTTTAAAAATGTAATTATATAAAAAAAAAAAATCGTGCTAGCTGAAAGAATCTTGACTTCACAGTCGCAAACATAATTCAATAAAAGCATCACTGCCCTGTTTACAGATAAATTTCTTACATTAGTTTTAAGAAAACAAAAAAAAAAGATTAAAAAGAAAACAAAACAAAATATTCTGAAAATAAAAAGCACGAATTAATGAGAATCAGATACCTTTAATAATCCATCCGAGAACCAAACGATAAAGTTTAAACACGATAAATTTTAAACACAAAAAGCTTCCAAAAATATTTTTATTCGAATACTAAATATCAAAAAACAGTTCCTTTCTTAGTTTTTGCGCGAGGATTTAAACTCGCAAGAAATTTCATAGCATTTTAAGCGGAACAGTTACAGTTAAAAATATTTTATAGATATGTATATTTTAGTATTTTACAGTTTATATATAATAAACATAATTCACTAGAAGCATAATTCACTAAAAGCATCAGTGTCCTGTTTACGCTATAAATTAGTTACACTACTTTTTTATGAATTAAAAATAAAAAGCAAACAAAAGTTTATCTGAAAATAAAGCACGAATTAATGAGGATCAGATATCCTTGATAATCTATCCGGAGACCAAACGATTCTATTTCAACATAATTCATTTTTAGACAAACCAAGTGGCAACAATAAAGTTTAAATACAAAAAATTGTGATAAAAATATTTACTTTTTTATTCGAACATATTACTTTTTCTTTTCTATTACAGATAGGTATATTTTAGCATTTTACAGTTACGTATAATAAACATAATTCACTAAAAGCATCAGTGCTATTTTATGCGATAAATTTGTTTCATTAATTTTTGTGAACTGAAAAAAAAAAAAATATTCTGAAAACAAAGCACGAATTAATGAGAATTAGATAACTTTGATAATCCGTCCGGAAACCAAACGATTCGAATTCTATTTCAACATAATTCTTTTTTATGCGACTCAAGTGGCAACACTAAAGCTTTAAACACAAAATCTTCTGATAAAAATATTTACTTTTTTATTCGAATAATAAATATCAAAAATCGTTCCTTTTTAGTTTAACGTGTGGATTTAAACTAGCAAGAAACTTCGTGGCATTTTATGTGGAACAGTAGCAGTTACGTATTTTACAGATATGTATATTTCAGTATTTTATAGTTAAATATTTCATAAATCCGTATAAAATTCACGATAAATAATTTAAGAGAGTAATTATTTATCGCAAAAGGCTGTTCTAAAACGAGTTTTTAACTCTCAACTAAAAAATTATCAATAACTTGAAAAATAATTCATTCCAACTTAAGTGATTATTTTATAAAATTGAAAATTGATTAAATTAATATTCCAATAATTATTTGCATTTCAATATTTATTTTCATTTACATTTAAATAATTATTGCTGTAAATTGGATGTTGTTGAAATATAATTCATTCCAACTTAAAGTGATTATGTTACAAAATTGATTAATTTAATATTCAAATAATTATTTACATTTTAGTATTTATTTTCTTTTATTTTAAATAATTATTATTGTAAATTGCATGTTGATGAAATATAATACATTCCAACTTACGTGATTATATTATAAAGTTGATTAATTTAATATTTAAGTAATTATTTGCATTTTTAATTTTTTTCATTTACATTTAAATAATTATTCTTGTAAATTGTATATTTTTTGTAATGTTATTGAAACATTTTTTTTATAAAGTAATTCTGCAGAAATAAATTCATTTTAAAATTATTTACTTTAAGAAAATTTCTCAATAAATAGAAAGATGATTAATTCAACTTATGCGATTGTAATGTAAAGCTAATAAATTTAATATATTCGAATAATTATTTATATTTTAATATCTAATTTCAGTTTTGTGATTATATTTATGGGTGATATAAATAAGTAGCGACAGAAACTCACTTTTAATAAAACAGACATTAAAGATTAAATAAAGCAGTTATTAAAAAAAACAGTTTATAAGGTTGGCGAAAAAGTGCATTCGGTTTTTACAATTTACTTTTGTGAAAACTATTTTATTACCATTACATTTTTCAGAGTAAATATTTTCGTTGTTAACTTTCATTTAAAAATACTTTTATTATTATCATTATTGAACTGCGTATTCATTTCACATAAAAATTTTTAAAAAAGAAAAATTTGAAAAATAATTGAAAACGCAACTATTTATACGAAATATTTATACATTCAATAGTTAACTAAAAACTATCAACAACAAGCTTTAACTTAATAAAAACTTTATATAAATAAAATGATACACAGAATAAAATCCCTCTTTGCCAATATGTCTGACTTTTTTTCACTTTTTTTTTGCAAAATTTATAATGAAAAATATAGATTCGATACAATATTATTTCTCAATACAGTAGAAACTCGATATTTCTATGTAAAATAAATTTCTTATGAATTTTTCCCTATCAAATTACATTTACTTTCGAGAAAATAATTTCAAAAAATTTAAAAAAAATGTAGAATATGCATCAAAATTAATGAATTTATTATTCGAATAATTATTTACATTTTAATATCTAATTTCAGTTTTGAGATTATGATCATAATAAACGAATGATTATATTAATAGGCGATATAGATAAATAACGACAAAAAACTCACTTTTAATAAAGCAATAATTAAAGATTAAATAAAGCAGACTTTAAAAATAACAGTTTATAAGGTTGGCGAAAAAGTGCATTCGGTTTTACAATTTACTTTTGTGAAAACCTATAATTACATTTTGCAGAGTCAATATTTTCCTTGATAATTTTCATTTAAAATTACTTTTATTATTATCATAAAAATGTCACATAAAAATTTAGAACAAAAGAAAAATTTGATGGAAATGCAATTATTTATACGAACTATTTATACATTCAATAGTTAACTAAAAAGTATCAACAACAAGCTTTAACATAATAAAAATTTTACCTCAGTAAATGATATAGAATAAAATCATTATTTGCCAATATGGCTGACTTTTTCACTTTTTTTGTAAAATTTATAATGAAAAAATATCGATTCGATACAATATTATTTGTCAATAAAGTAGAAATTCAATATTTCTATGTAAATAAATTTCTTCTAAAAGCATCAAAACAAGTTTTAGCTTCAAAAGTCAGCCAGGCAAATAATGATTTTTATTCTATGTATCATTTTATTTATATAAAGTTTTATTAAAATAAATATAAAGCATCAAAGATCACTAAGTATCAACAACAAGGTTTATCTTTATAAAAACTTTTATAAATAAAAATGATACATAGAATAAAATCACTATTTGCCAATATGGCTGACTTTTACGCTTGTTTTGTAAAATTTATAATGAAAAAGTATAGATTCTATACAGTATTATATGTCAATACTGAAGAAATTCCATATTTCTATGTAAATAGATTTCAAAAATGATAAAAAATAAATTTTTTTTCAAAAATTCTATCAAATTATGTTTACTTTCGAGAAAATAATTTCAAAACCAAAATTAAAAAAAAAAATAATAATGCAGAATATGCATCAAAAGACATTGAAAAGCAGATGGAAGAAAAACCAAACGATACCGCGTTCTATTTCGAAAATAGAATTCATTTTTTAGCTAACCGAAGTGGAAAAAAAACAAACACTATTACCCACTCGACACAAAAGCGTCTTGAAGAGAAGAAACATTTACTTTTCTATTCGAATACTAAATATCAAAAAGCTCTGCCTTCTTATTTTTTGCGTGTGCGAATGTTTCCGAAATATTTTTCATTTATTTTATTATTTTTTTCCTTCCCTGAAGGAGATTTAACTCGAAAATCTGACTGAAGAGTTCGCAGGGAGGTAGGGGGTAGGAGGGGTTCCTTTGCGAGGAATAAAGTTCCCAATTGATCTGCAGGGCCCTTTCGAGTACGTGGCAGAACACTGCGGGAATTAATATTCTCTCCCTTCCGTGCTTTTCCTACTGGAGTAACGTCTGGGCCGGTGTCTGGATTTTCGCATTTCGAGACATACATTGCGATCTTCTAGAGACGTTGCCAAGGAAACGGCTGCGATTGAGGGACGGGGTAAAAATTAATTTTTTAATAATTTTAGACACGATTTCATAAAAGGTTACTAAAGAATTCATTTTTAAGCGTAAAATGATTTCAAAACTTGCTTCATGTAATAGAAAGGCAAATGATATCAAAAATGATGGAGAAATAACATCATACATTCTCAGATTTTCTTTAGTGTTAGATATGAGGTTTGCTCTTAAGTAAGTGGTATGTTGTTCTATGCATAGAACGAAAAATCAATGTTTTATTAATATGTTTCTGTTTAATTGCATTATATAAATATATAAAAGATTCTTCCAAATTACCATGGTAATACAAAATGTATATCTGTACTGATAGCTACAGATATTCTCAGACTTTATTTAGAGTTAGATGTGAGGTTTTCTCATAAGTGATAGGTTATGTCACGCATTAAATGAGAAAGCAATGTTATATTGATATATTTCTGTTTAATGGTAATAAAGAAATATATAAGGATTCTTCCAAAGTGGCATGGTAATACAGAACGGGTAGTTTCATGCCCAAACTGCACTTATACAGAATGATAAGATCGCTTTGGCGTTTTAATTAGTTTCATTATAGATCGTTATGGAAATCCTATTTTAATAAAAACGTAACCACAAATACGTGTATCACTAGTAAAAGAAGTAGTTTCTATTTTTTTCTTTTATACTTCAAACTATTTTCATTTGTATTTCGTGTTTTATTTCATGTAACCATTTGTATTAATATTGTTTAACTATTCATTTTTATATTTTTACCTAGTGTAATTCTGCGATGCGTCAATTTAATAGTGCGACCTCAAAATAGAATTTGTATGTAACATGGCGTCAGTCAAATATTGGAATTCAAATACAGATATCTCTCAACGTAATGATGCTCTTTATAAATTTCTACATCTAAGGAATGATGTTTTATATTCGTAACAGAATTCTTATATAATTTAAGGTCTAAATTTAATTATGTTTCCCAATGCTGAGTTTTTGAGCTGGTGTCATTTACAACTAAAATGGCAAATATGTATTAGAATCAGCTTTATTCAGGTCTGTTACACAGCATTTACATTTTCGATAACAGCCTTGTACGAACATCCCTAGGATAGCATTTGACGGGTTCGTAGTGTACTGACTGGTATAGTGCTATCCATGCGAAAGCGAGTATGTCTTGAGGAACTGAGTTATGAGTAACGGCATAAGAGTTATTGTCGAGACGCTCATAGAAGTTTTGACCGTACTTTTGTTGCCTAGCAACGACTGACATCAAGCCTATTTGAGTTAGATGGGTTTTACTTGTAGAGAGTAGAGACGTTCCACTGATGCTTTTGAATTTAAAGTAAAGTTTGGAAATAGGGCTGTCTCAAATGCAAACTGTTTGAGGCTGAAATGCGATTCCCTAACTTTGCGTTAAATAAACGCAAATAGTTTTGGATTTGTAGCGAGAAATTTAGGCAAGTTTATACAAGATTCAAGTCAGTGAGCATCGATATTTGTTCAATACAGCGAGGTATAACAGGGTTCAGTAGCACCTCGTGATTTTCATGTGATTATAGGAACACAAGTTTCACAAGGTTACAGTTCAAGTGGACTACACTAGAGAGATCTGTTTTCCAAGACGACCTGCTGTTTGCATTCCGCTCACTTCTCCCGCATATGGGGACCTGTTTAGCATTAAACAGAAAACATTGACTTTGAGCCAATCGACGGTGAGAGGCGATTCTATTCACTGATCAGCCCTATTCAATCTACCAACTTAAAGGACCAGGGATCCATTGCTTGTTCTCTATCTGAAAAAAGCGGCTACTATGGGAGCGAAGGCTTGGTAGTCTGAGTAGGCATCATGTAAGGATGGGCGTACGGAATTTTTGATTTTTTTTTTTCCACTGGTTTCTGTTACTACTGTGGAATATATGAATGATATTTATGGGAATCCTATTTTTTGATTTCTCACGGATTAATTTGTCATTGATTTTATTTTTAATAGATGACAATTAAAATCTAGGGCTTCAAATAACTCGTTTTCCACCTCTTACAACTATACGCCGGCCTGATGACCAATTGACTAGTGCTCTGGCAGTTGGTACGACAGGCTATAGGTTCGAATCTTGGCAGTGAAAAGATGTTGATTAGTGGTACAGAATCAACGTTAAACAGTAGCGGTTAAAATGGGCAAAAGAGGACAGTAGAGCGACAAACAAACAAAAACAAAACCTATAACCATAGAGGTTCTGAAAACAATGTTGCTCGAGAAATTGAACCAACTTCTTCAAAACTCATAAACTGTTTGATTTCTAGTATGTATTCGAGTTATGAACACTGTAGCACTGTAAGAAGGAATATTATACCTTCTATCAACCCATTTTTATATTCGATTATTAATTTTTTTAAGTATCCAGTTCTAAGAAGGCATGCGAACGATCTTAAATGTTATTTTTTTGTACTATATCAACTTCTGTTCATACCTAATTTCGTTATATTTTGTTCAGCAGCGTTTGGGGATAATGAACAGAAAAAGAAATTTTTGAATATCAATCTAACATTCAACTTAAAATATCGCACACATTGTATGGAAAATATTACAATTTCCCATAGAGAGGGAGATAAGGCGACTGCAACAGTTAACAAGTAGAGTGCGATCGGCATGTTTTGAGGAACCATTTGTTAAATTGTCACGTACTTTCTTCATTTGGCTTATCGGGATTCTTAAGATATCTTATTTCTCAGCTGTCGTCACTCGGTTTCTTCATTAGATCTCCGACTTTAAATAGCCGCTTGACTGTTCTTTATTCGAACTGCACGCAGCACTCCATACGAATTGCTCACTTTCAAAACCCTTTTCACTCGTTTGGGTATTATTTATCATCAAGAGTTTTTTAAATTATTTTTTCCAAAATTTTTTTCGGATCAACTATGGTAATTTCCATTTTTTTTTTCATTGTAGTAACTGGTCATTTTTTAACATTGTAATGTGCAGGTTGAGCAACCAGATTGTAACTGGGTGTGGTTGGGTTGAGATACTTGAGGCATAGGTTGGTTTAGTTCGGTTGGTCACGTTATAGTCATTTTGTGCACAATTTAGGTTACAAATTAGGTTACAGTTAAAAGTGGATTCTGAACTACTAACAAACATCCATGTCACCACCAGAATTTCTCAGTTTTATTTACACACGCACAAACACAAATACAATTATTAGAAACATACAATATTTTACACATTTAAAGACAAATAAGTATAGATTCGTGGAAGAACTCCGCTTCTAAGTCGAAAACCCAAAACTCGGCTTCGCACAGGGTGCGCGAAATATACTTCCTCTCCGGGTGAGAGTCTGTAGGTCAAGTGACCATTTCTCCTGAATGCTATAGAGGGTGCTGTTGCCAGTGGGTAGGAGGAAGCATATTGTTGTTGTTATCGTATTCCCTCATGGTAGGAGGGAAAGGGGGGATGCAGCTGCTGTTGTGATGGAGCACTTGTAGGGAGAAGTCTGACGGGGTTCCGTGTCGCTGAAGAAGGACGACGGTGTCTTCCGGGAGGAGTTTTAGTGGGAACTACCCCGGCTGTTGTGCATCGTATGGCAAAAAACCCGGAAAACTCGCACTAACCTCCGTTAATTATCAAATTGAACATCACAAACGTTTTATAGCTGTTTTTGAAATGTCTGTTACAACAAATGAGTGATCATTTAATGATAAAAAAATACCAATTTAATTTTCTACGAAGAAATTAACACAAAATATTAACTTTAATAAAAAAAATACTTTATGCAATATTTGTGGTTCTGACACATGAACCAAAATAAATTCCAACCTAATGTGTTTTAATGCATTTTTTTTAGCTGAAAATTTCATATGATAAAAAAAAATTTTTAATTAAAAATATCAAAATATAATGTAATAAAAAAAAAATACTTTAAGCTTTAACATGAACCGTTAGGTTATATGTGTTGTTTAAGATATACATTTTTTTACTAAATGTTACAGTGAAAATTTTTAATTTTTATTTAAATTAAATATACTATATATCTAATTTATTAAATTTCATTTATTTAAAAACAAATACATAATGAAATTATTTTTATAAATAATTTCAGTAAAAAATGCAAATTTAAACCGACAATGTTATTAAATTTCATTTATTTCGGTAATATGTCAGTGAAATGAGTTTACGAAATATGTCGGTTAAAATCTGTTCAGATTTCAAGTGTCTATTGAATGGTAATCAGATCATTATAAATCAGATCCGCCATTTGAATAATGTTCTAATATACTCTCTGGCCTTGACTTAAATGCTGTTAACTATTCCATACAAGCTCCTATGACAACAAACTCAACACAACATCTGCCTTACTTCCGGTAGGCAGATTTATTTGGCTTCTTTTTTAAATGGCAATGGATGTTCTATAGTTTTAATTTATTAGAAAAAATAACAATTGCAAAAGCGGAGAATGGCTTTTGTTTAAATAGCAGTGCTGCTTTAATAGAAAATTTTTTTAACTTGTTCAATCCTGGATGTTGCTTTTTTTCCTCTTTTTGTGTTTATGAATTTCATTTTAATGCATTTCAGATAGTAGGTAAACACAAATACCAAGTATTCTGTATGAAAATAGCCTATTTGTTATTAGTGTTTAACTTATTTGTTATTTCAAAATTACAAATGCAATTGTTGGCTGCGTTGGTGTGGTTTTACTCAACTAAAAATCTATGTTGTTGCATGGAGTTTAGATTTAATAAAACTGTTTTCAGAGAAAAGGCCCATCGAAAAAAACAAAGCAAAAAGTTTAAGAATAGATTATACAATTGCTCAAGAAATCATTTCCTGTTCATGTTAAATTGACCGATTATAATTAAGCGAGTCTCTTGCAAAGATCGTAATAAGATCTTCTATAAGATCTTATTATGATCTTTATTATTTTGTGATTATTGACACGTCTATTAATTTTTACTGAAGTCAGATAAAATATTATATCCTGTTATTATAATATTTTATTTTCACTGCGTTGTTTAGAAAAAAATCACTGTGATTTTTCTCTCAGTCGAATTGAGATACCATTTTTTGCGAATACGAATAGCTTCAAACTATTTCTATAAATTGCGCCCTACATAATATCTTTTCACTGAGACCGAAAGTGTGCTAGCTTTCGTGGAAAAGGACAGTTTTAATTTGCCACTGGTAAGACGAGATAAATGTGTTAAAAAAAGCTTTAAATAAAAAGAGCAGCAAAATCTGAAGCTGAAGGTAAAAAAAAAAAAAAAAAAAAAAAATTTCTGATTTTTTAAAATAATCAAATTTTATAAACTTTCAAAAATTTACAAACAAAGCTATTAAGAAATAAATTCAAAATATTAAATAAATAAAATTTACACATTAAATAAATAAACTCAGCTGAAAAAAAATAACTGCAAAATCTAAAATAAATAAATAAATCGATGAGTGATTATGGATAAAATGCCACCAAACATCAAAATTGCGTTTTAATGTTTTGTAAAACATTTTGTTTCAAAAAAGAATATTTCATATCAAAGACAACGTTTATATTGAATTAATAACATGTTGTGCATTAAATATATTAAATGAATAGTATGATTAAAATCATCTTCTTCTTTGGCACAACAGCCCCATGGCGAGACAAGGCTGTCTGCCTATAGGCAGATTACGAGATAAAAGATAATTTCTTTTTACGAGTAGAGTTGTCAGCCCTACGCTCTACAGTCATATTAGATCGGTACCTACGGTTTCAAGTGCATCCTGAACTACTACAGCCATCCATGGTATTGCCGGAACTCGAACCTGAAACCTGTGGCACCAAGCGCAGAGTGTTAAAATAATCTTATTGCTATATAGATAATATATAAGCCGTGTATAAGTCGAGAATTTTTAGAAAATTTTTAAAGCTAAAGTACAGAAGTCGGCTTATATACGAATACCTGTTATCGCAAAAAACCGCTTTACTGCTATCCGAGCAAACGTGATAAATCACCAAATATCACTGAATATAGTTCGTTTTTTATTTAAGTTATAAAAAAGACATTTTTTTAAGAAATAAGTTACTTGTTTAATAAAAATGAGTTGTTTCATTTTCGAAATTGTTTATATTGTTGGTTTGTTTGCATTGTTGCAAAAAACAAAACAAAAAAATCTTATGTTAGCGGCAAAAATTTCCGCCACCTAACAGTAAAATACATCAAAAATAATAATAGAATATTATAAATAATGGATGTTGCAGGAATGTTTTTCAATTCGGCTTATATACGGGTTTAAAATCGCTCGGCTTATAGACGAGTCGGCTTAGATTCGGAAATATAGTACTTTTATTTCAAAATCTAGTATCTAAATTTAAACCATTTAAGTTAAATTAAAAAATGTTTTTTTCTATTAATTAAATTTATTTACATTTCAATAAAAGGTTCTCTCAGTAATTAATCATTTGAAAAATATTTGGCAGAGATTTATGCTGTAGCAATGAAAACGCAAGAAATAATTAAAACCTGCGTCGCATTTTGAACATCAATTAAAGAGTGGAGTCAATTAATCCATTAAGTTTAATCTTATTGTCAACCTTTTTGTGCGAAGCATACGTCGCCGCTAATTACGGTTTTCGCTGTAATTCCTTAGGGAAGGAGAAGTCAATTAGCGATCCGATACATTTTCGACGAAGTATTTTGCGGACGATTAAGTCGCTACGATTTGCTTGCTTTGTAATAGATATTTTGAGAATTGTTAACAAGTAGCAACACTTGTTGTCGTCGACATGAAAATACTTAAAAGTTTTTGGTTGCGTTTAAAGGAATATGTAAATAAATTTTTGGTGCTCAAGCTTCCTCCACATACTTCATTTTTTTTTTTTTTTTAAATAAGGAAAATGATTGAGAAAAATAAAAGGATAAAAAATAATTTTTTTGGTAAGTAATTTATTTTTTATTTATTTTATTTAAATAGTTTTTATTTTGCAATAATTTTTTTTTATTTATAATCCTGGAGAAACTCGATTGTTGCTCGACTCAAATTTGCTGAAGACCCTTGTCTTCAGGAAGAGGAACAAATAGAAAGTTCCCTTGTATACGCCGTGGATGAGCACGATGAATCCATTGGCTTAAAATTCTTGCCGTTGAATTTATGGAATCAAAAATAATGAATATTATATCAGTGGTTCTATTGTAAAGTTATTAAATCGAGCAGGCACATGAACAAAGGTGCAGATAATTCCATATTTGATATATATATATACATATATTTACAATTTTCAGAAATATCGGCGGTTTTTTATTATTTCGATTTTTCTTTTTAAGTTGAATAAGTTTATTTGAAACACCCTGTTTAACCTATTTTCAATACTTTTAAAATCCTACTAAGAGAATTATCATTTTTATATTTTATTATTATATTTATTATTATTATTATTATTATATTTATTATTATTATTATTATTATTATTTATTAATTATTTTTATTATTTACTAATTATTATTTTTATATTTTTACCATATCTGAAATAAAACTAATGTATTTGGTGGGTCCAGTATATGTGTGAAAGCAGGCATATCTATGGAGGATCGTATTAGCCAGTAAATCGTTTTATGAGGGTAACACAACTGCTAAGTTATATAGATATTTTTAATCTAATTGTTTGACCTTACAAAAGTGTAGTTGGTGATATTTTCATCCTACAAGACAATAATGTTAAACCATTCTCAACTTGGTTGGTGAAAACTTACATTCATGTGAGATTATGATGTGGCCAGCACGATCTCCGGATTTGAACTCAATTGAGCATGTCTGGGATGCTCCATGGAGACATGTCGTTGTACTTAACCCACCTTAGGGTAGACTGTTTACCTTATGTAACATTTCAAATTGCTTAAACGGCACAGCAATGACCTTCGCTTGCAACTATGTTAACTTACATCATTTTGAGTGTGATAACCCACTTAAAATATTTGTTCGATAAAATAATATTCGTTTTACCCCACTTAAAATTTTTGTAAATCTGTTTATATGTTTGTAAATCTGTGATCGCACTCAACATTGAATCTTATTATTCATAAATTCAGATGCTATGTTTTTCGAAGTGTTTCTTATTTGCGTTTTTTATGCGCAGAAAATAAATCTCTGCGAATTTTTTCACAATTTGAGAAGCACTGTTAGATGAATGCTTTCGTCAAATTTCAAAAATTTCTTAAAAATATTACCGATTTTCCGTGAATTTTGGAACCGGTGTATCTTTAATAAAGTCATTTTATTTTCAAGAGTAAAATAGCACTGATTAGTGATGTATCAAATATCAAAATATGCCGCTATCAAATTTTAAATCTCTAAAAATTCTTTTCGGTCTTCGGTTTTTATGATTATTCGATAGGTTATTGATTTTGATTAATCATTTATCATTATAGTTCACAGTAGAGATGAAAAAGTTAAAAAAGTTTAATATTAACGAATGGTTACAATCATTGAAAAAATGTTTGAAAAGCTCATTAGATGTTATTTCGCAGGAATTCAAAGGGCAATTGAGTAAAATAAATAAATAAAGGTTAAAAATATACCACAAAAAGTAAGTTACCCCTGAATCTGAGTGCACAAGAATTACCCCGAATTAAGTAGTCTAGACAGACTTAATTTGGGGTAAAAAAAAGGAATGTAAAAGGGGAATTAATTAATTTATTATTTGCATCCATTGGAAATCTGATTGCGTGGTTATTCTGAGAAGAGATATTTTAAACATGAAACAGTTATTTGTGACTCAAAAGAGACAAGTGAGGACTAACTAGGGTTTGTTTCGTTTCGAATTCTTAATTTTTGGCATCAGTTAGCAAAAAATAGTTTAAATAGTTAGTAAAAAGCAGTTTCTTAAGTTCAAGTTTTATAACTTAGAATTGGTCATTTAAATTATTCATTGAATATTGTTTCTTTTTTTTTCAAATGTTTTCTTGTTTTTCAAGATTGAAGTTAAAACTTTCCATTGAATATTATTATAATTAAGAATTAGAAAAACAGTAATGATTCAGGCATAGATATTATTTTTGCAACAATATAATGGCACTGTTTAAAAATGATTAAATATAATTTAAAAATGAGTATTAAAAGGCAATGAGATAACATTACCGTTAATACATCATGCTTCAATATATTGTCATAATTTTTGTATTTTTATTCTTATAAGAGTTTAATGATAGTTAATAATTTGTAGTATTATTTTTATTTTTTAATGTTATCAGATATGCATTTAAAAAAATTCCATTTGTTAAATAAATCAATTTTTTTATGTATTGAATGACTATTTAAGTATTGAAATGTGCAGTTTGGGAAACCAGATTGTAACTGGGTGTGGTTGGGTTGAAATACTGGAGGCACAGGTTCAAGAACTCAGTTTTATTTCCACACACAAAAATACCACATATCTACAATTAAAGACATACAATATTCAATATATTTAAAGACAGATAAGAGGCCTGGTGGCGAATGGGCTAGCGCTCTGACCTTCGGTACCACAGACATCAGATTCGAATCCTGGCGATGACATGGATGATTGTTAGTGGTTCGGAATTCACTTTAAACTCCCGGTCTGTTTAGCCCTTGTGTGAAAAATTAACCTAGAGAGATAAGCCAAACCCAAGACATATAATTATAGATTCATTGAAGGATTCCGCTTCAAAGCCGAAACTCGGCTATGCGCAGGATGCGTAAAATATACTTCCTCTCCACATGAGAGTTTGTAGGCCAACTTACCATTTCTCCTGATCGCCACAGGGCACTCTTGACAGTAGGTAGTAGGAGGCAGTAGTGTTAAAGTGTTTATTTAGAAGTATCGGCTCATGAAATCATTGGTAGTTTTGCTATATTGAAACACAAATTAATCAAGGGAACTATTAACAAAACAAGAAAATTCTCATACAACCATCTTGGCGTTCACATATAATTGTGGAAAGGTTTCTAAGTGATCATTTTTCTATATTTAAAATTTCTCATTTTAATCTGAAACCTATAAACCGAATGAGTTTTACCTATTTATCTTTATAAGTACTGACGATAACTGGATAAAAAAAGATCTCTGCCTCGTCTGTTGTTTAATTCCGGGAGCGTGTATGTCGCATGCCACATGATAAGGACGTTAATGATCAAAAATCCAGAAAAACAAAATCTCCAAAAAGAAACCAGATATGGAAGAAGAAATAAATTTATTATTTTTACTAGAAAACGAACCGAAGAGTTTTTATTACGATTTTATTTTCCTTGATTTCGGCCGGTGGTTGAACAGGTTTACATCCGGACATACTGGGATATTGAGGATTGTAAGAGGAGCAGAGGGAGCTACATTTTTAAATGATTTATACTAAATTTTTTTCTTTATTTGGAAAAATCTCGTGGGTGTGTAATGTTTTTTTTCCGCAACTGTTTAAGAGAAGAATTCCTCGTAATTGAAGAAATTAAGAACGAATTTTCTAAAGCAGAACTGTATATATTCATGCACATTCAAACACACACACACATATATATATATATATATATCATGCACATATATATAAATATACATATAAATATATATATATATATTATATATATTGGGGCAAGAATGGCCGAGTGGCTAGCGCTCTGGCGCTCGGTACCACAGGCTTCGGGTTCGAGTCCCGACGGTGCCATCGATGTGTGTAGTGGTTCGGAATCCACTTTAAACAGTAGCTCCCGGTCTAATATGATCGTAGAGCGTTGCGGGGGGCATTGTTGCTCCGCGTCCGTGGCTTATCTTCAAGTTACACGCGCCGCCTGGGTAATGCAAACTGAGTAATGTCTGTGCGGCGCTCGCCTTAAGGCATCCAAGACCAAGCTGTCTAAGTATTTGCCAGCTGCATTGGAAAGAAAAAAAAATATATATTGGCTCTAGGTTCCGAAGGTTTCAGGTTAGAATTCTGGCGGTGCCATGGATGTTTGCAGTCGTTCGGAATCCACTTTAAACTGTTGATATCTATCTAATATGACTGTAGAGAGCTGGACGTAGTGCTGACAACCCTACTCCGTAAAAAAAAAAAAAAAAAGAAAACATCTCCTGTCTCGAAATCTGCCAGTAGGCAGACGGCCTTGGCCCACCATGGGGCTGTTGCTCCAATGAATAATATATTATATATATATAATTTCCTTTCTTTTAAACTGAAAAATAAAAACCGTTAAAACCTTAAACCGTTTTTTTGACTGAAAAATTGAAACGTAATGAGTTATTATATTTGTGTTTACTATTATTCTTACATGTATATTATAAAAGCAAAAAAAAAAAAATAATAATAATAATGTAATAAAAAAATAAGTAAAGAATTTGAAGCGTGATATTACACTAATTTAATAATAATTTAGAATTTGGTTCGAGTTCTGTAGTAAAAAATGCAAAAGTTATACGTTAAATGGTTTTGTTTATCGTATCTTTTGATATCAATGGCGAAGTAATGGTCCGGAAACCACTTTAAACAGTAGGTTCCGGTCTAATATGACAGTAAAGCGTTGGGCGCAAGGCTGAAAACCCTAAAAAAAAAAAGAAAACATCTCAGTAGATAACACATATAAAACATTCTTGGCCCACCATGGAGCTGTTGCGTTAATGACGAAGGTAGTATGCTATAAAATAATGCAGAATGTTATCTATAAAAATTCACGACATTAAAATACCTCATGGTATTGATTAAAGCTATTTAAATGATAAATGCAAAATAATTCCAATAAATTTTGAAAAAAGTTTTTTTAAATGAAATGACCAAGACATCGCAATTTTATACCAGTATTTTAAATTAGGGATCACTGAATACACATCAAAACACATATAAAATGAGAAGAATAATTAATCGATTATTCTTCGCTTTTGTCTAGGTAGCTGTTCTGTGTTGGTTTGATTGTACGGGAATTAGAGTTGAAGAAAAGGGAATAGCCCTCTTTCATTAACTCAAAAACCAGACCAGCAACATGAACAAATTACTCAGGTTTGTGTGAGCACGAGTGTTGCATATCATTAGCATAATTAAGCAATTTATCAAAATAAGTGGTTTCTCCTTCATGTACACGCTACATTATCTGTTAAATTTGCAAAGATGTTTCATAAACTTCACTTGAAAATTATGCAACACAGCACCATAAAAGAAAAGTTTAAATAAAAAAATTAAATTAAATGACAAATTCGAAGTATTTATAGGGAGTTAACTTGATAAAGCTTTCGTAATTTGAAATATTCCTTTTTAAAGAAATAATCAAAAGGGCCATGGGAACGATACGCTGTTACTTTCCAGTGTCTGGTATTTTGACCCGAGGTCATTTTCCACATAAACGGCAGATGTGTAGCAGATTCAGTATGGAGCAGGGTTGGCCAACCCTACTCTAGCTATTTTTGAAGCAGTGGTATTGCGAGGTTGGAGGACGAGAGTTTGATTTTCGTTGATGGAATGTGCTGCAGAAGCAAAACAAATTTGACATATTTTGTAAAGTCTATTTATTAAACAAAAGGTAAAGAGCAAAAAAGATGCTATATGTTTGACATAATTAATTAAAATTGCGATTTTTACTCCCTGGAGCAAATTTCAAAAAAGAACCTATTTACAAAAAACAGTATAACATGGTTAGTATGAAGGTTAATATGGAGTATGTCTCCCGGACGATGCAATACAGGCCTTACAACGCCTAGGCATGCTGAGTATCAAATTATCAATCTGATCTTGGGGAATATTACACCACTCATCAAGCAATGCCCTCCGAAGTTCCGGTTGACAGGTGGGAGGGGGTTGACGGGCTGCAATCTCGTCGGCCAAGCATATCCCACACATGCTCTATTGGATTCAAGTCCGGTGAGTATGCTGGCCAATCCATACGGGTGATATCCTCCAATTAAAGGCATTCGTCTACAATGTTTGCACGGTGAGGACGGGCGTTGTCATCCATAAACAGAAATTCAATACCCATGGCGTCCTGAAACAAACGTACATGTTGTTCCAGAATGACATCCCGATAGATGTGGCCTGTCATCGTTACACTCTGAACATGCAGGTCAGTCCTGGAACCAAGAATAATTCCTCCCAAACGAGCCATCCTGCACCACCGTAACGGTGCCGTTCAATGGTGTTCTCTTGGTGGTAACGGGTACCTGGCGCTATCCATATGAAAATCCGGCGAGAATCAGACTGCAAACTAAACATGGACTCGTCGGAAAACACATCACACAAGACCACTGTTGCGGTGTCCACAATGCATGCTCTCTCCTCCAGGTTAATCGCAGGCGACAGTGAGTTGCGGTAATTGAACACATCTGGACAGGCCTACGAGCATATAGACCAATGTGCCCTAAGCGTCTGTACACGATCTGCCTTGAAACTGTCGTACCGGTAGCTGAAGAGAGCTGACGAGACAGGTCTGATGCTGTGCTCCGTCTGTTTCTTTTGGCAGTAACTGCTAAATACCGGCGACTCTGGGCGATGCCAAGTTCCTCGGATACTTCCAGCTGGGTACGTCCACATTCCAGTCGTCCGATAATTCTACCACGTAAAAATCATCCAAATGCTTGCTTTGTGCCATAACTATGCGGTTATTGCACTGAAAGGCTTTTAAAGCGCTTGTGAACAATTTTACTTCTTTTGCCACCATTCCTTATATACCCCTCTCTTATACTCTCGTCATTGTGACGTACTATCCGCGCCATCTGATGGTTTCTGTAATTTGCATATTCTTCTTCAAGATGTGTGTGATAATTCTACAGGTGATATTTTTATTTTAGAGTTCAATTTCTGTGTGATTCTGAATTATCCTTAATTTATGGATATGAGTGTATTAACCGTATCTTCCAAATTAAGCTCGAATCCACTGGCAGTTTCCGCTGCAGTTACTACCATTAGTTACTTCCGTCGTCCAATAGCTAATTTTAGTATCTATAAAATAAAAGAAACAGACGCTTCATCATAAACAACAACAAAAAATTCTCTAAATTCTTTATTTCTCTTCCAACACCCTGAGCTGTGAGAAAAAAATTTCTAAAATCAAAACTGTTTTCGAAAACGAAAACAAATGTTTTGGACAAATGCCCGGTTTTCCGAGCTGACAAAATAAATCGACTTGAATTAAATAAATTCACAAAATCGCACATGATTCCGATTATTAATAAGTCCCAGTAAACCCTTAAGAAAGACGCAATCCCCTTTATAGTAAAGAAAAATTGTGTCTCTTGCCTGAAATTTAAATTCGCTACTAATGTTTTACTTTTTATTTCCTAAATGAGGCTTTTCACAAATAAAGGACAATGTAACAATTAATTTCAACAACAAGGAAGGATTTTTTTATTTTCAGTAGCCTTTTTTATGTTTAATGCGTGAAAATATTTTAAGTAAATTTTTTTTTTAACGTTTTTAAAAGTTAAATACATGTTACGTATGTATATAATATTTTTTTCAAAAAAAAAAATTTATTTTAATTAAAACGTAATTTACGTTTACTAGTTTGTTTAGATAAACAATTTGTCAGAGTTTTGTAATTGGGTGGTTTTGGGTTGAGATACCTGAGGCACAGGTTAGAGAACTTACAGCTTCATTTATGTACGCACAAACACTACACACATATAATGAGAGATATACAATATTTAACACATTTGTAATCAGATAGTTATAGATTTGTGGAAGGACTCCACTTCTAAGCCGAAACCCAAAACTCGGCTACGCGCAGTGTGCCCAAAATATACTTTCTTCGGGAGAGAATCTGTAGGTCATCTGTAGGTTCTCTTGAACGCCACAAGGGGGCTCCTGTCGTAGGTGGAAGCATGGTTATAGTTTAATATTATTTGTTTGATCGTGAATAAGTATATTCCATTAAAAAATTTCTTTAATTTTAAAGTGTAGTCAAACTGTAAGTTTCCGCTATGATAAATCTTAAGCCAGAAAAGTCCCCATAAGGCTCATAGTAGAAGAGAAAAGGCTATCAGATGCCATTCCTAGACATGACCGTTGCACTTGATTTGGAATTATAATGACTTAAAAATCTCAATCTGCCTGTTTATTATATAAAAATCGTGTATAATGACCATTTTTATGGCTAGCATGTGAGTGGTTTATGAGGATCCGACTATCGATTATTAAATTGAAATTTTTCAATGTTTTGAAAAATTTAAATTAAAGCCTTTAAATTTTTAAAAGCCCATTAAATTTTCACATTATCAGAAGTTAACAGCAGGTTTTCTAACATTTGTATTTGAACTAACTTGAGATCGAGCTAACTTTGTTTTTGAACTAACTTCAGCTTACTTGAGATAGCTGGCGTTGAAGATTCTACTTTACCTACTCAAAGACATTGATCTTTTTTATATACAAATTGCATTTAATCATCTTTTTTATGGCTAGCATGTTATCGGTTTCATGAGAATCCCACTGTATATTAAATTGAAATTTTTCAGTGTTGCTGAGAAAATTAAATTAAAGCCTTTAAAAATTTTCAAAGCTTATGCAATTTTTACATTATCAGAAGTTAGCAACAGGTTCTCCAACATTTGTATTTGAGCTAACTTGACGTGAAATTTCCAGCATTCTACTTTAACAACTCAAAGACATTGATTTTTAAACTGATTTTGAATGACAATGACTTAAAAATCTCTATCTGCATGTTAAAAATACATATTTTGTAGAAATTTGAGGGATTTAAAAATCATATTAAACCACTATCTCCATGCTTTTTCATAAAAAATGTGAAGCTTATTTAATTTTTTATATATAAAAAACCCTCCTTTAATCACCATCTAACCGCATGCTAACGGTTTATGAGAAGTCGACTATATATTAAATTGAAACTTTTCAATGTTTCTGAAAGGTCTTTTAAATTTTTCAAAGCCCATCCAATTTTTACATTATCAGAAGTTAGCAATTGAAAATTGGTAGTTTATTTAATTTTTTTTTATATATTTAAAAACCTCCTTTAATCACCATCTTTTACGGCAAGCATGCCAGCTGTTTATGATGAGTCGATTATACATTAAATTGAAATTTTTCATTGTTTTTGAAAGGCCTTTTAAATTTTTCTAAGCCCATCCAGTGTTTATATTATCGGAAGTTAGTAACAGGTTCTTCAGCATTTGTATTTGAGTTAACTTGACATGAAATCACCAACAATACAGATTCTACTTTTATCAACTCAAAGACATTGACCTTTAAACTGATTTTGAATTCCAATCACTTTAAAACCACACCGTGCAGCTACATAGAATCAAAAATTAGTGCAACATTTTACACACGTATCAAAAGTCAATTCATTATTCCCTGACCCATGCCTTACAGTTGCTTTTTTTTTTTTTTGCTACAGACGGCATCTTTGTACAGGAAAGCCTGCACCTGGAGAAAATAAAGTGGAGGAGCAACTCAAATGAGTTACCGTCTCACCGTATGGACATCTATCTTCATGAAATGTCATGGAAAACTCACAGAAAGAGTTCTTGAACTCACGACTTCCAGGTAAAAACATGTCGGAAGAAGAGAAGCAGTTCGTGGACTTGGTGTAAAAAAAAAAGAAAATGAATTACCATTTCTACGAAAAGGAGGGTTGAACTGACTTTTGAATATGTACACAAAAATAAGAGAGAAAAGAAAGAATCCCTTTCAAATACATACATTTTTTTTTTTTGAAAATTGAAATGAGTCCATGTTATTAAAAGTCGATAAGTTGTTTCGTATGATTCGTGGAAGTTAAGTTACCTTTCGGTTTTGGTTTGTTACTTTATTTCCTTTTAAAACTATTATTTGCTTTGAGGTGTATATATTTTTTTTAAAACTGTATAGTATGCGGATGTTTTTAAAATTCCAGTATAAAATACTTTCTGACTGAAGTTGAAAAGTAAACTTTTTTATATATGTATTTTAAATGTTTCTTAATTTCAAGACCGGCTTTTATTGGCTTGGATTGTTTTATAAGCAAATATCGTTATTTATTGTCATTTAAAATATTCAGTTAATAAAAAAGGAAGTTTTTGGAAAAAGACGTTGAAAAATATATTTAGTGTTGCACACATACACATGATGTTTATATATTATAATGAAGATAACAATATAATGTTCTAATGCAGCTGACAATACAGAGACAGTTAATCTTCATGCCATAAGTAAGGGCTGCACCGCTGTTACTCATTTAGAACTACCCAGGGGGTACGTGTAGCTTGAAGGTATGCTATGAACGCGAGTAACACTACCATCACAATGCTCTACGATCCTATTAGACCGGGACCTACTATTTAAAGTGGATTCCGAACCATTACAAACATCAATACTTATGCTGGGACTCGAACTCGAAACCTGTGGTACCGAGCGCCAGAGCGGCCGGCTACTCTTCCAACAGACACCGTCATTTAAAATATTCAGTTAATAAAAAGGAAGATTTTAGGTTTGATTTGCCGCTGTTCTACGGTCATTTTGTGCACTTTTCAGACTAATTAGACCGGGATCTACAGTTTAACTTGAATTCGGAACCGCCAACAATGGCAATCCATGCCACCTCCAGGATTCAAACCTGAAGCCTGTGGTACCAAAAGGCAGGAGTGCTAGCCAATTGACCATCAGGCCGCAAAGATTTTAGGAAAAAGATGTTGAGAACTATATATTTAGTGTTGCACATTTACACATTAATACGAAGATAATAATATATAAACTATTTCGTTGATATGTAGATCTGGTATTTAATAGGGTATTTCAAAATTCACGCAAGATTTGAATTATTAAACATTTAAATAGTCTGAATATTTGGTAGGAAAGAGCCAAATGTAAGTGTACCAAATTGTCTTCTAAAACAAACCCTCTTGTACTCTTTACTTTGTGAATTTTATGATGCACTTTAATAGTAAAATGTAATGAAATAACATAGTCATTTGACAAATGGTTATATGATAATTAGATCTTAAAATATGTGGCACAAAACAGCTGTGAAAGAAAAAAAAAGTTTATTAGTTATAGTGGATTTTCTTTTATAACAGCTTTCTTTCGATATTAATTAATTCTATAATTTTGATTACCGACAATTAAAACTCTTTTTATTGTAATCACAATTCTTCCAAACTTACTTTCCCCCTCCTATTAAGCTACTCTGTTAATCCATCCGATTTGGCCGCTTGACAATTCTCCGCACAATCGGTGACATCGCGTAGCAGATTAGATTTATGTTTATACATTTCCTATTCATTCATCTGTTATGATTCATTATTCTCACAAGCAGGATCAAATAATTTACGAATAATCAAATTTACCAGTAGGTAGACTATGTTTTACAATATACCACACAAATATGTGTTGATATGAGACTACACCTGGCTTTAGCACTCATTTGTGAATTCTTTCAATTCTTTTGCTCTAACAGTTTCTGTTATTAATGGAAATATTATAGTAATAGCAATATTTATAACAACAACTACCGGGCCTCTTGACCGAGTGTCTAAGGCTCGGTGCCACAGATTTCGGGTTCGAGTTCCGTTGGTGCCATGGGTATTTGTAGTGGAAACAAATACCCATACAGGAATACACTTTAAACTTTAGGTCCCGGTCTAATAGAACAGTTGGGCGTAGAGTTGATAAACCTACCATTTAAAAAGAAAACATCTCTTTCTTCTCAAAATCTGCCAGTAGGCAGATGGCCATGGTCCACCATGGGGCTGTTGTTCCATTGAAGAAGAATAATGCGTTATATTGAATCCTGATTGCCCTTCAAGGATATTAAAAGTTTGATCTATTCGTCGTTATTTAGAGCAGTTTAAAACGACACATTGATTTTAATGTATTCTGATGTCATGGGACTGTAAAGTGTTTTGGCAGTTATTTTTATTACTTCAATAAATATAAGTTAGTTTATTTTTTAAATTACTACAAGAAAATAAACTAGCTAATATATTTAACACAATGGTTCTCAAACAGTGCACCAATAGGCATCAACCCATGCGCTGTATGGTATTCCAGACAAATATGTACCCAGATATAAAACTAAATATAATTACTCTTTTTCTTGTCAGTTTAACCACAAGCTTTTATTACAAATAATTAACCTATCTCATTGCTATTTTTTTTTCCTTCTTTCTTCACATAAAAAGTTGTCAAATTGCAATAATGCGTCAAAGAAGGTTTCCGAAAAACTAGAAGCAATAATTTCCGTGGTTAGCTGTAGGAGCGCTAACATCTATGTGATTTTCAGTTAAAAATTTCCATTGCAGCCTCTGAGATTCCGCTTTCTGTTAACATAAAATCTAATTATAAAAGTTGTTAGAAATTTGTATATAGTGCGCCTACAACTATTTGTAGGTTTTTAAATGCCCTCGACCACAAAACGTTTCAGAAATACTGATTTAACAATGTACTAGCATTGAAAAAATTCTTAAAAATAATGGACAATCAATTAATTAAATATGAAACTTACCTGTTGGCATTTCATTTAATATATAAATTTATAATATATTTACATTAACATAATACATATATGAAAATTATTCTGAAGTGAAATATCCAATTGAGTTCTCCGTTATGTCCAAGCTGTCCAAAAGATAGATCACTGTCAGTGTTAATGATTTCAAAATAATATAAAAGAGATTAAAAGAAGACAGTGATGTAAATTTTTTATCTTGACAAATATGAGAGATAAATCTAAAGGACACAATGACAGATTCGCAAATTATGAATATGACGTATAGATCAACAAGAGATAGATTTCATTGATAAGTTTAGAAAACGTTTCATTCTAGATTTCTTTCTAAATCATTGATTTGGACGAAACTTTGAAAAAAAAAAATCTTTCTATTTATTTTTATACATATACTACATATTTTACAGTTATTAGGACATTGTTTATGTTTTATTTTTCTATTGTATTTCTTTCTACTTTATACATTTGCATCTTAATGTTATATCTTCCATTGTTGTTGTATTTATGTTGCTTTTATTTATTTATACCACAAAACATAATTCCTGTACATAATAGTTATCTGGGAGATGTTTAATATAAACATTACCATTGTTGTTGTTTGGGATTGTGGGCGATTGTTTTTTGCTATCTCATTTTTCGTTTTTTCTTTATTATAGAGTTTATTTTTTTCGACATAATGTTATTTAATTTTTATGTGTACATTCTTTAAACAATGAATAGTTACATGTTATACAAATGAAACATAGTGATACATTTTGTTAAACATTATTTTGTTTAATAATGACATATAATCAAAATTTAAAACCCCAATCCTAGAATTTCAATATATAAAATATGCTATAATAAGTGCCTACAAATTAAAAATATAGCTTCATAATATTCCGTGAATTTATTTTGTTTATAATTACAATAGGGTCTGACAGCCGAGTGAGTAGCGCTCTGTGCCACAAGCTTCGGATTCGTGTACCGCGATGTCATGGATATTTGTAGTGGTTCGAAATCCACTTTACACCGTAGGTCCCAGTCTAATATGCCTGTAGGGTTGACCACCCCTACCCTGCAAAAAGTAACCGTCTCCTGTCTCTAAATGTATCATGTAGGCACATGGCCTTAACCCCCATGTGCTGTAGTGCCAGGGAGTTAGAGTGTTTAATTACAATTTCTAATGTCAGGCATTCATGAATTTATGTACACGAGTATGGAAACTTCCTCTCAACAATATGTGTCTAAAAGATGTTTACAACAGGGGATTTGTAACCATCATTACAAATCCCCTGTTTTAAATTAGGTACAACAATAACACCCTAAAAAGAGAACCCTCATCTATTATCAACCTGAGCTATGAGTAGGGCATCCACAATCGCGCGATTAGCACACCTGTATTTGGGAGCTGCTCCACGATTAATACGCCCATGAGCTCTGATAAGACCACGACTCGGCAAAAGAATTCCGTTAATTTCATTTATGGATTTAAGACAATACAGTATAGATAGTATCTATGGATTTAGGATAGTACCCTTTTTTTTTAACAGGCAGTGCCAGAAAGTACCGAAATTTCGTCTACTTTGCAGACTTCCACTGAATAAAAATCTGTAAATGTTTGATTCTCTAAAAAAATCTGTAAATGTTTGATCTTTGATTTGACGACTCTACAATCGTCCTCATAAATTCATCTCTGATATCAACACATACCTATAAGCTGTCACTTTCTTTTATTTCAACCAGGCACTGCATTAAATTTAACTAAGAAGTCATAATGAAATCACTTTGACTTTGGAAGTTGTCATTCAAGAACGTGATGAGCATTTGATGAGTTGGTCTCATCCTCGAACTCTGCGATAGATCTTTGATCAATTCATTTGGGATTTAAAATTATTCTATACGGACAAAAGAAAACTAGTTTCAAGTTTCTGTAAATAGATTCTGTTAACTAGTTTAAAAATTTTAACTGTTGTGTCTCGGATGTTTAAAAATGTTTGATTGATGTGTGTCCTTTAATTGTGGGTTTGTACAAGTACAATGAATTGTGTGTTCCATTGTTTATTCTTGTCGTATTTAATTGTAAAGAGGTCTGGTTGTCCTGTATTTGAGGTCCTATTGTTATGACTGATATCTTTTAAGTATTTTTTAGATTTTTGTAGAAGCATCATTATCAGGGTGATGAATGCACTTTTTCTTGAGGAGGGGGAGAGAGAGTGTACGGCTCCAGTTTAGTAGTCGAACTAGAACGCTCCCGCACCAGAGAAAATACATCTGACGCGCCTCCCGGAAGAGTAGAAGCTCTTGTATCTAGTCAAGGATAAAAGCGATGGTTGAGATGGAGCAAGGCGTAAGTGTTCCGATGAGGGGGCGGGGGAATCCTGACATCATTATTGATGTCGGAACGTTGATGTCTATCTCTTTCTAGGGATCTTTGGAAAAGTCCTAGCGTCCTTATTGATGTTGGAACGTTGATGTCCATCTCTTTCTAAGATCTTTTGGAAAAGTCCTAGCGTTCTTATTGATGTTGGAACGATGATGTCTATCTCTTTCTAAGATCTTTGGAAAAGTCCTAGCGTCCTTATTGATGTTGGAACGTTGATGTCTATCTCTTTCTAAGGATCTTTGGAAAAGTCCTAGCGTCCTTATTGATGTTGGAACGATGATGTCTATCTCTTTCTAAAGGATCTTTGGAAAAGTCCTAGTGTCCTTATTGATGTTGGAACGATGATGTCTATATCTTTCTAAAGGATCTTTGGAAAAGTCCTAGCGTCCTTATTGATGTTGGAACGTTGATGTCTATACCTTTTTAAAAGTGGTTAAATCATCTCTAGATGGTTGTTGAATAGTGTTTTCATTGTTCACCAGTCATCTAATGAAAGTCGTTGAATTTGTTCTGGTTGTGTTATATAGAAAAATTTCCTTGCTGTTTTTTGTTTCTAGCAGGTACTACATAACGTTCAACCAACAGGTATTGACGTCTCGTCTACCTTGCAGGCTGCCCCAGAAACTCGTATCCATGAATGTATAATTAAGCTAAGACTTTGGAATAGATAGCCCTAATCAATTCATCTTTGAACTCAAGACATGCTTGTAAGTTGCAGTACTCGAACAAAATAAAGAAAAGAAAAAGGCATTAATTTCAGCAATAGGTTTTTGCAGTCGCTTCTACAGTGGAAACTACCGCTGAGCGTTTGAGGAGACCGCTCTTATGCATAAGACAAGATCAGTTCATCTGTGGATTTAAGACTATACCAGAAACTTTGTTTCATTTTTTTTAAAGCTACTACATTATATTGATCATTACAGTTAGTAAGAAAGTATCGTCTAATTTGGGCACTGATCCACAATAAGATATTAAAGAATGTTTAATTAGGCAACAACTCTCAAATCACCTTCGAATCAATTATTTTGTGTGTTCAAGACAATGCCATACTCTGTCTTCTTTTATTTAAACAGGTATTCATTTTTTTAAGCAGGTAATTAATTAAATAGGTACTAACTACATTACATACGATAAGCAAGACTCGGGAAGTAGCCTCTATATAAAATTCACGAATGTTTGTAGGCCACGACTCTGAATCGAAGAAATCAATGTCTCGTCTATTATTCAAGTTGCCCCTCAATTCCAATTCGTTCGCCCACGAGTATGGGATAAGGCCAGAACTATGGATTCGCCCTCCAATCTATTGATTTCTACATCCAGACAGGGTCTGTTCAAGCCTTATCCCGCGCACTGTAATGATCATCAACTATACTTTTCTTATGCGAGTACTATATTGCTCACGGACAGAAAGAATAAGGCTCGTCTACTAAACGAAGCAACTGCCACAAATTATACATCGAAGTGTATCGGAGCTGTTAAACAAGACTTATACAATACGTTATTATAGACTGATAGAATACGTTCTAATAGACATATAATACGTTATGATAGACTTATACAATACATTAATATAGACTTATACAATATGTTATTACAGACTTACACAATACGTTATGACTTACACAGTATGTTATGACTTATACAATACGTTAAAATTTATACAATGCGTTCTTATCGACTTATACAATACGTTATTATAGACTGATAGAATACGTTCTAATAGACATATAATACGTTATGATAGACTTATACAATACATTATTATAGACTTATGCAATATGTTATTATAGACTTACACAATACGTTATGACTTAAACAGTATGTTATGACTTATACAATACGTTAAAATTTATACAATACGTTCTTATCGACTTAAACAATACGTTATTATAGATTGATAGAATACGTTCTAATAGACATATAATACGTTATGATAGACTTATACAATACATTATTATAGACTTATACAATATGTTATTATAGACTTATACAATATGTTATTATAGACTTACACAATACGTTATGACTTACTTATACAGTATGTTATGACTTATACAATACGTTAAAATTTATACAATGCGTTCTTATAGACTTATAGACATGCAATACGTTATTATAGACAAGACAATACGATATAAGTTATTATAAGATAAAGCTTATACAATACGTTATATTAGCTTATATAATATGGATTATTATAGATTATAGTTACATGCAAGTTACGTTATATAGACTTATACAATATGTTATAATTAAGTGTTATTATAACATATTGTAGTTTATAAATGCATTGTATAAGTCTATAATAATATATTATATATTAGGTATATTATATTATATTATTATTATTATACAATAGGTTATTATAGATAACGTTACGTTATATATAGTTACAATACGATACGTTATCGTTATTATAGACATACAATACATTGCACTTTAATTTTACATACTTAGCTATTAAAAATATTCAAATTCAGACATTCTTAAGTTAAAAAGCATTAAAAAGAGAATGAGTATCAATCCAATAGCAATAATGAGAATTGCTATTGCGCAGATTCATTATATAGAATATTTTATGAGAGAATGGGAATATTTGTTTGTCTATAAGATATACAATACGTTATAATAGACACAATAAGTTCTTTATGCTATACATTTTACAGACTTATAAAAGGCGTTCTTATTGACTACAATACGTTATAATATACGACGCTATAATAGATTTATATGGTGCATCACAATAAACTTATACAATACATTATATTAGACTTATAAAATATGTTATAACAGACTTATAGAATACGTTATTACACACTTATACATTTTTTTTTCAAAAATTGGTACTGAGATAGACGCCATCAGCAAGAATGTCCTCAAATTTGTTTGCTTTCTTTGAGCGATGTTATCAGAATCAGATTCGAGTTTTGAAGCATGTATTTTATAATTGTTCTTGTTCATTAAATTTATTTTAATACTTTCTCTGTCTATTTTTTTATATTTATATAAATGGATTCGAATGTTTTCGCTGGGTAATTTTAAAAAGTATGTAGCCTCACCAAATTTGACTTTATTTATGAAACTTGAATTTTGGTTCACAAATGAAATGTTTTATTTATTTATTTTTATTATTTTTTTTTTTTTTGGAAATATAGATATGGAATATAAATGTTTTTTTTTCCTTCCTACATTTTTTCAAAAGTGTTAAGTTAAAAAAATTTATTGAAGCTTTAATTTTATGAATGATCATCTTTATTTACAACTAATCATGAAGAATCAGACAATAGCAAAATTTTTTTTCGTATAAGGCTATATCTTTATATTTATGCCAAATATATATATAGACATGCCCTATTTGCAGATATTTATCTAGAATAATAAGAAAAAAAAATGCTTAAATTGATGTCCGTTTCCAACAGAAATATCATTAGAAATAAAAATAAATAAAAGTATCTAAACAAAAATACAGATGCTAATTATTTTTTTTAATGCCTAGATGGAAAAAAAAAAAATTGAGGTTCATCATTTCCATATGCTGTTCCCTTAATTAGTCTCGGATGATAGTGAAAATATCATCTTACTTTGGTGTTCTTTTCTTTCGGATGTCATAGAAGATAATCTAGAAATAACAATCTCTAGTTGTGCTTGGAAATAATATAGAAAAAAAACGTATAACGGATTACTTTGGTTCAAACAATATTAACAGGGAATATGACAAAACAACTATGATAAATCTATAACGCCAGATTCGTTGTTGGCTAGACGGTTATTGTTAATTTAATAGAGGATTTTTGCATACCGTATTTTTATATCGGATATTTTTTCTCCCTAGCGCGCATGCTCATAGGAAACATTATTACAGATTCCCTATGAGCATGCGCGCTAGGGAGAAAAATATCGGACGATAAAAATACGGTATGCAAAAAACTCTATTGTTGGAGTTTTTATCTCCGTTATGCCCGACTCGTGGTTCAGTGCGTTACGTGCGCCGCTGACGAGCATTAGGGCTGAGGTTTAATCCGCTGGCGACTGTGTTATAGACACTGTTTAAGAAAACGAGGACACTCGATGGTGTTTGGGATGTTCAGCATTTTGCCTCGTTAGTAGGAATACCTGGTGGGAGTTTTAAGGGTATAACTTTCGCCCATACGATAGCAGGGTAGTTCCCTAAAGGTGATCCCAGAAGGCACTGCCGTCCTTCTTCAGCCACACGGAGCCAAATCAGACGTCACAACAGAAGCTATTCCTTTCCCTCCATCCACGGGTAGATTACTCATGGGGTGTTTGTCCCGCACTGCAGGACACTGAGGATTAGACACATCCCCGTTATTTTTAAATATAATGACAGGAGCGGTCTGGTAGATAGCATTTTAAGTCCCACGTCTGGTTCGAAGACCGACAAACTAAGGCATTAAAAATTGCCATTGTCTATTCCGGACGATAAATCTGTAGGTTGGAAAGTCTTCATGTAAAGCTCGACGAGGTAAGGATTAGCGTACGAACCTGCAAGAAGCCATCCCCGAGAGTGCTAGTTAAAAATTACTGTAGCAAAATGTGAGTAAGGTGTACCACTCCCTACCGCCGTAATGCATTCCTGGATAACAATGAATCTACTGTATATCTTAATTTAAAGTGCACAACATTTGAAAACAACATTTTAAAATATTTCAGATTTAATATTTTTACTTAAATTAAATTGTTATTGTTATGGAATGAAGAAATCGTCGGTGCATATATTTTTTTACTTATGTCAAATTTGAGATTTTGAGTTAGTATCAGATTTGAATTTTGAACCATATATTTTATCTATAAGAAGAATCGCAAAAGTAAAAAAAAAAATTAGTACAGCAAATTAATACTAAATAAATACTTATATAACAAATAATATCGATATTATTATACTTATAAATTATTATTTATATTTCATATCAAATATATGAATTGATATAAATAAATAAAATATCATATAAATATTTTAATGTAAATATCATTTTTAACAATATAATATATTTGATATGAAGTATAAATATATTATATTATTAAGAAATGATATTTACGTTAAAATATTTTTGATTTAATATAAATATCATTTCTGTAAGCTGAAATTTAATTTTTTTAGACTGTTACTAGTTTTCTTGGTAATTTTTTAAAAAGAATGCTAAGAAACAAATGAACAACCAGAAAAACGCATTCCAAGAACAAATTTGTTCTTCTGAAACGTACAGAAAATCTATTAAATAACGCTCATATACATATTTAAGCCATTGAGTAAGGTGTACCACTCCTACCTCTTTAAATACACCCGCATTGCAGCATGACATATTTAAACAGGATTGACCACACAGCAAAAAGATACAACAGTAACAAATGTATTTAGACAACTCATAAAGTTCAGATACAATTTTAGCCATTTTGTTACTTCTTTATAACTGCAGACTGTTTCTAAGTGTGAGTCATTTACGACCGTATCCGCCCACGACTTTCTTGCATAAATAAGGGAAGTCAAGGTCAAAGACGAAGTAATATTTCATGCAAGAAACATATGTTGTTACTTGTGGCATTAAGAAAAAAAAAAGGGGAAATTAATATGGTTAGAAACTTTCTTGCAATGTGAATTTAACGTTAAACATTAGAAATTAGAATAATAGCGATAAATATTAAATAGATTAAAATTAAAAAAAACATTATTAGTGAATGTTAAACATTTAATTAATATTAAGATTATAGGAGCATCGTTAAATGTTTGTTCGGCGAGTTGTTTGATTACGAAAAGATTTGTGATTATGTGTGTATTTTTTAATAACTCATAATCCACAACATTTGAGATTGGTTTGTGCTCTACAGTCATATTGTGCACACGAGGGCTAAAAGTACCATAACCTACAGTTTAAAGTGGATTCCAAAACACTCACAAACATCCATGCCATTGCCAGGATTCGAACTTGAAGACTGCTCGGCCACCAGGCCGCAAAAAAAATTCGAGAGATTTATTAGTTTTTTTGAATCTATTGATTTTGATGGATGTTTGTTGTATTTTCTATTTTTATTTAAACAATCTCATGTCATGTAAAAACTGAAATGATTTTTTAAACTTATGGATAAATAGTTAAAAAGAGTAATATTTGATAATAAATTTGTGGTTTTTAAATCATTGGTTAAATTATTGACTGCTTTCACCACAAATAATTTAGATGTTTAATTAATGAATTATATTTTATGTGATCCTAATTTAAAGAAAGTAATGATTAATAAACATTAGAAATTAGAAAAAATAATAGCGATAAATAGTATTAAATAGTGGATGTTAAACATTTAATAGTGAATTAACGTTCAGATTATAGGAGCATCGTTAAGTTTTTGTTCTCTCAGTTGTCTGAATAAAAAAATTTTTGGGATTTGTGTATTAAAATATTTTGTGTATAAAAATTTGTATATTTTTTAATAACTCATAATCCAAAACATTTGAGAGGTTTTTTATTTTGTTGAATCTATTACTTATGAATGATGTTTGTTGTATTCCGTGGTTTTATTTAAACATCTCCTGTTTACGTAAAAACAGAAAGGATTTCTAATTAATCTTTTTTTAATTAGATAAAATTTGATTGTAAGTTTGTGGCTTTAAAAGAATTGGTTCAAATATTGCAGCTTTTAACAGAAATAATTTAGATTTTTTTAATAAATACACATTTTACATTTATTACATTTTATATGGTCATAACTTAAATAAATACATGATTAATTTTTACTCTGATTTTATTTTTTATTTGATGTGTAACTGATGAAGGAATTTGATGTTATGGTGTTATTTTTTATATTTATCAGACGAAATGGAATAATGATTCATTTACCGATTTTTTAATATATATATATATATATATATATATGTGTGTGTTTGTTCCAACGTAACTTAATTTTTATATAATACTACAGTCCAAAAAGTACGACCAATTTTCAATATAAAATTCCCGGGGGTTATGGAATTTCAATTTGTCTTTCTTTTTTAGGTTGCTGGCACTGTCCTTGACATCTGTGCGAACATTATTAAACTAAAACTTATTGCCAAAGCATAACTTTTAACAAAACATTTTTTTTTTCCTGCCGCCGTCTGGCATGATCACTTTGACTATAACTGTTTATTTATCTTTAGAAATGTTGTTGAAAATAAAACGTTTAATTTTAATTAATCAAGTTATAGAGATGTCTGAAATTAGCGGGGAGCATATCTTCCGCTAACGGCACGAAAAAAAACCCTGCAAGTTATCTATAACATATTAAAAAATCATAACATTTATAAACAACTCATAACAATTCATTTATATACAGTCATCTCAGATGTAAAGAACTTATTTCCAAAACAATTCAATTACAAATAAACAATTCGTTTTCAATAAATAAACATCATCCATAACATTCATCAAACATAAACCGTTCATAACAAAAATTTTTTCCTTGAATTCATTCAGTCGAAAATCTCGGAAAAATTGCCATTATTTATTTTTAAACTTTTTTTTTTCTAATGCAGCTGGAAAACACTTAGATAGTTGTTTTGTATGCCTTAAGGCAAGCGCCGCACAGACGTTACTCACTGAACACTACCCAGGGAGTGCGTGTAGCTTGAAGAAAGCTACCGACGCGGAGTAACACTATCCGCGCAACGCTCTACGAACCTATTAGACCGCGACCTACGGTTTAAATTGGATTCTGAACCACTATAAACATCCATGGCACCGCCCGAACTCGAACGCTGTGGCCCCGTCCGCCAGGGCGCCAGCCACTCGGCTATTCAAGTCCTTTACCTTTAAATTAAATCAAAACAATTTTTTTTTGCCTGGCGCCATCTGGCGGAATGATCACTTTGACTATAGCTGTTTATATTTATCTTTAGAAATGTTCTTGACAATAAAACGGTTCATTTTTCAGCTTATTGCAGTGATTGCGTTAGTTTCTAATTTATTATTTGTTCATTAAAAATTATTTTTATTTATAAATAGTTATTCAAATCAATTTTCCTAATGAAAACATTTTTAGTTTTTATAAATTTTATTTTATGCGACCTTGTGAAATCCTACATTTGCTAGTAAATAAATAAAATAATGCAAATTGAATATCCTACCAACCAGTCTCGCACATAATTGTCTGAAATTTTAATCTCCTAGTTTGTAATGAATTAGAAAACATTGAATATTATGTATATATATATATACATAGAAAACATTGAATATTATGTATATATATATATACATAGAAAACATTGAATATTATGTATATATATATATATATATATATATATATACTATATTTAAATATTCATTATTTTAATAAGTTAGAGTCGTATCATGTTCCACGTGTGGATTTTTGAATAAAACTTGATAGTCTTGAGAAAATTACTTAAACATGACTTTTAAAAGTAAAATTAACAAATGATAACAATGAATCTATTCATTCTTGGCTGTATTTATTTGGATATATAAAATTATCTGTTGCGATGAACACTTATTAATTATTTAATATTTTTCTTTTGTATCTCGGTTTTTAGCGAGTTACTGCACATGTATATGTATAGGATGATTATAAAAGTCCCACTTTCAAAATGCTGTAAAAAAGAACCACTCGTCACAATGAATTCAAATTTGAACTGAAGATACTTGAAGAAGGGGGAAACGGTATGGCATCAAAAAAAAAGTTCCACAAATTTTCCCCATACGATTTGGTATGACCTTGCTGTGGTGGATGAGCTTTCCATTAACGGTGTCACAACTGTTGAATGACTTGGAAGTCATTTTTTCCGTCAAAAAGCCGAAACAACCAAGCACATTGAACACTACAGTTGGTTTAATGCGCAACTCATACCAAATGCGTTGCCATTTCGATTCAAAATATTACTGGCAGCCTAATTACCTGTCCTCATACCGCTTACAGCGCCATCTATTAATACACTTTGGAACTTCTTTTGATGCCATACCTTCTTCAAGTATCTTCAGTTCAAATTTGAACTCATTGTGACGAGTGATTCTTATTTTTACAGCATTGTGAATGGGGGACCTTAATTATAATAACCCTGTATATATATATAAATATATATATATCATTACATAGATCTGGACATTTGATAATGCAAAATAATTATGATTTGCACAACATTAAACATAATAATAATTTACCAACTATTCTATTTGAAATGAAGATATTTTTTATACATTTGTCTATTTGCCGTGTTTTTATTATAAGCTTTTCAATTTTTATTTGATGTGTAATTCACGAAGAAATTTTATTTAAATCTTTTTAATGAAATAAATGGTGCGTTTTTTGACAACAAATTAGTCAGAAAGTGGAATTGACCTAAAAGCTTCTATTTTCTTTCGCATTTAACAATTCATTTTATTTTTATTTATAGTTAATTCTTTCATATTTAAAGTATTTATTCGTTGAATTTCGGTTTATATATAATTTTTTTAGGATAAAATATCTATATATAAATATTTATTAAAGAATTTTATGATGTATCAAATGGATACTTTCATGTTTTATAAAATGCTGTTCCCTCTATTATACAATAATAAATTGGAAGTACACTATTTGAATAAATTTGCAATGGTTAATGTTTAGTAAACTTGGAAACTTCAATATTTGAAACCATTTCAATCAATGCAGGAAATTTCCGCTTGAAACATTTCAATGGATAAATTAATGGCCTAGGTAATGAATAAACATCTCAATTCACTGTGATAAGTTTGAATAACAAATCTATTTTCATTGTTGTCAAAATTTATCAGAAGACGAGGAAATAATAATTGCTCTTCTTATGGTATCAGTAGCATATGATTGTAAAATGTAAAAATACAATCTATCTTTATTTTCTGCCACATTTTTGTATTATCTTTTATGTGATTATTTTATTATCTTTATGTAAAATGAATTAGGAAAATTTTATTTCATTCGAATTTAATTTTGAATTTTGAATTTGAAATTAATCATTCGGAATTTAATTTTGAATTTAATCATTCGAATTTAATTTAGGATTTAAATTTAATTTTAAATTTTGAATTTGAATTTAATCATTCGAATTTAATTTTGAATTTGAATTTAATCATTCGAATTTAATTTTGAAATTTTCAATTTGAATTTAATTATTCGAATTTAATTTTGAAATTAATCATTCGAATTTAATTTTGAATTTCCAATTTGAATTTAATTATTCGAATTTAATTTTGAAATTAATCATTCGAATTTAATTTTGAATTTCCAATTTGAATTTAATTATTCGAATTTAATTTTGAAATTAATCATTCGAATTTAATTTTGAATTTCCAATTTGAATTTAATTATTCGAATTTAATTTTGAAATTAATCGTACGAATTTAAATTTGAATTTAATCATGCAAATTTAATTATGAATTTGAATTTAATCATTCGAATTGAATTTTGAATTATGAATTTGAATTTAATCATTCGAATTTAAATTTAATCAATCGAATTTAATCATTAAAATTTAAATTTGAATTAGTAAAAATTTTTGTTTGACACTAATGTTGGCCTTAATTCGAATAGACTGCAAATTTGTATTTTTAATGTAGAATAAGTTTAATGTTTTCTACCGGGATTAACTAAAACAATTTTTTAAACTTTTTGTAAATTACGATGCTTGTTTGCAGTATAGTAAATTTAATTATCAAATGTTGTTGTTACGACTTTTTAAAAATATTTTAAAACAAAGCTTCCAAGATGTATGTACACTTTATTTACAAACTTCTAGGATTTAGGGAATACACAAAGACAACACGGAATCACATAGCGAATGTAGGGTCGGAAATGCTTTCTAAACGCTGTAGATGGCGTTGCACGGGCATTTAATTTCTGAGAAATCTTGCAAAAGCATTTCCTTTGATGCAGCAATACTAGAAAAGCTAATCATACGAAAACCGAACTAGTGGATATACATCATGTTTACGGATATGTTGATGCAATGGACGAACCGTACACAACTTTCACCCACAACAATATCTGTTGCTGTTGTTGTTGTTACTTATCCTCAGTGCCCGGGAACGGGGACCGACATCCCATGAGTAAACTATACATGGATGGAGGGAAAGAGGTTAGCTTCCGTTACGCTGGAGTACCCGTAGGTAGAAGTCTGACTTGTATCCGTGTCGCTGAAGAAGATGGATAGTAATACCCTCTCGAGAATGCGAGGGAACTTTGAAGGAAACTATTAGTTTTAAAAAAGGAATGATGAACTTTTAAAGTTATTTTTGAGGGAAATATTTTACTTTTAGAGATAACTACCCCACATTTGCGTATAGTATGGGAGGAAACCCGAAAAATTTCCACCAGGTAGTCTGATTCACAAGGAAAGATGCTGAAACATCACAAACTGCATTGAGTCTCCTCGTTTTTTGAAACAGTGCCTATAACAATGCCGTAAGCGAATGGAACCTCAGCCCTAATGCCCGACTCGTGGCTGACGTTACCACTGGCCCACGAGTCGGGCATTATCAAATGAGTAAGGCTTTATTAATTAATATAATTATTTATTAAATAATTTCATTGAATAAGACATTGTCAAATTCATTTCGAATGCATGGCATGACAACCAAGAAAACGAATGATCAAATAAAATAAGGAGCAAAACAAAGGAAAATTACATTTTGCTCTTACATGCGAATATACTTTTTGTTTATTTATATATGCATCTGTTTATATGTGTATAAATAGCTTTTATGCATGAATTTGCTTTTATTTTATAGATTTTTCTAATGTGTATTTATGTAAGTAAATGCATTTTTTAATTAATATGGTTAAAAGCAAATAATGCATATTCTTTGAATAGAACTTTTCTAAGTATACCTGATAGAAAAAAATACAAATTGAAATTAGTGCGTAATTATCACAAAAAGTATAAATAAATACTTAATAATTGGAAAATATTCTTTTAAAAAAGTGACTCTCAAACTATAAGACATGATCCCTAAGGGACTTGATCACACTAAAGAGAGAATGACCCTTGAAAGGTGTTTAGATATTGTCTAGTCTAGTCATTATTTATTATTATCTATTTTACAGTATAGTCATTTATAGTCTAGTAGAGGTCTGAAGAACTCTGCTATCATTGCTGTCCAGACACATTAAAAAGTAGTGCGACCGCTCAGGGATGCAGTTATATTAAGGCAGGGTCGATTTTTAAGGGAGGTCGGGTTTTTCAATGAGCCCCCGTCACTCATGACGGACCCCGTTACTTTAAAAAGGATACGATCCCTAAGGCGGCCAGGATACATAAATGTGCTTTGTATTTCAATGAGAGCCCCGTCACTCATGACGGACCCCGTTACTTTAAAAGGATACGATCCCTAAGGCGGCCAGGATACATAAATGTGCTTTGTATTTCAATGTGAGCCCCGTCACTCATGACGGATCTCGTTACTTTAAAAAGGATACGATCCCTAAGGCGGCCAGGATACATAAATGTGCTTTGTATTTCAATGAGAGCCCCGTCACTCATGACGGACCCCGTTACTTTAAAAGGATACGATCCCTAAGGCGGCCAGGATACATAAATGTGCTTTGTATTTCAATGTGAGCCCCGTCACTCATGACGGATCTCGTTACTTTAAAAAGGATACGATCCCTAAGGCGGCCAGGATACATAAATGTGCTTTTTTGTATTTCAATGAGAGCCCCGTCACTCATGACGGACCCCGTTACTTTAAAAAGGATACGATCCCTAAGGCGGCCAGGATACATAAATGTGCTTTTTGTATTTCAATGAGAGCCCGTCACTCATGACGGACCCCGTTACTTTAAAAAGGATACGATCCCTAAGGCGGCCAGGATACATAAATGTGCTTTGTATTTCAATGAGAGCCCCGTCACTCATGACGGACCCCGTTACTTTAAAAAGGATACGATCCCTAAGGCGGCCAGGATACATAAATGTGCTTTGTATTTCAATGAGAGCCCCGTCACTCATGACGGACCCCGTTACTTTAAAAAGGATACGATCCCTAAGGCGGCCAGGATACATAAATGTGCTTTGTATTTCAATGTGAGCCCCGTCACTCATGACGGATCTCGTTACTTTAAAAAGGATACGATCCCTAAGGCGGCCAGGATACATAAATGTTTTGTATTTCAATGAGAGCCCCGTCACTCATGACGGACCCCGTTACTTTAAAAGGATACGATCCCTAAGGCGGCCAGGATACATAAATGTGCTTTGTATTTCAATGTGAGCCCGTCACTCATGACGGATCTCGTTACTTTAAAAGGATACGATCCCTAAGGCGGCCAGGATACATAAATGTGCTTTGTATTTCAATGAGAGCCCCGTCACTCATGACGGACCCCGTTACTTTAAAAAGGATACGATCCCTAAGGCGGCCAGGATACATAAATGTGCTTTGTATTTCAATGAGAGCCCCGTCACTCATGACGGACCCCGTTACTTTAAAAAGGATACGATCCCTAAGGCGGCCAGGATACATAAATGTGCTTTGTATTTCAATGAGAGCCCCGTCACTCATGACGGACCCCGTTACTTTAAAGGATACGATCCCTAAGGCGGCCAGGATACATAAATGTGCTTTGTATTTCAATGTGAGCCCCGTCACTCATGACGGATCTCGTTACTTTAAAAAGGATACGATCCCTAAGGCGGCCAGGATACATAAATGTGCTTTGTATTTCAATGAGAGCCCCGTCACTCATGACGGACCCCGTTACTTTAAAAAAGGATACGATCCCTAAGGCGGCCAGGATACATAAATGTGCTTTGTATTTCAATGTGAGCCCCGTCACTCATGACGGATCTCGTTACTTTAAAAAAGGATACGATCCCTAAGGCGGCCAGGATACATAAATGTGCTTTGTATTTCAATGAGAGCCCCGTCACTCATGACGGACCCCGTTACTTTAAAAAGGATACGATCCCTAAGGCGGCCAGGATACATAAATGTGCTTTGTATTTCAATGAGAGCCCCGTCACTCATGACGGACCCCGTTACTTTAAAAAGGATACGATCCCTAAGGCGGCCAGGATACATAAATGTGCTTTGTATTTCAATGAGAGCCCCGTCACTCATGACGGACCCCGTTACTTTAAAAAGGATACGATCCCTAAGGCGGCCAGGATACATAAATGTGCTTTGTATTTCAATGTGAGCCCCGTCACTCATGACGGATCTCGTTACTTTTAAAAAGGATACGATCCCTAAGGCGGCCAGGATACATAAATGTGCTTTGTATTTCAATGAGAGCCCCGTCACTCATGACGGACCCCGTTACTTTAAAAAGGATACGATCCCTAAGGCGGCCAGGATACATAAATGTGCTTTGTATTTCAATGTGAGCCCCGTCACTCATGACGGATCTCGTTACTTTAAAAAGGATACGATCCCTAAGGCGGCCAGGATACATAAATGTGCTTTGTATTTCAATGAGAGCCCCGTCACTCATGACGGACCCCGTTACTTTAAAAAGGATACGATCCCTAAGGCGGCCAGGATACATAAATGTGCTTTGTATTTCAATGAGAGCCCCGTCACTCATGACGGACCCCGTTACTTTAAAAGGATACGATCCCTAAGGCGGCCAGGATACATAAATGTGCTTTGTATTTCAATGAGAGCCCCGTCACTCATGACGGACCCCGTTACTTTAAAAAAGGATACGATCCCTAAGGCGGCCAGGATACATAAATGTGCTTTGTATTTCAATGTGAGCCCCGTCACTCATGACGGATCTCGTTACTTTAAAAGGATACGATCCCTAAGGCGGCCAGGATACATAAATGTGCTTTTTGTATTTCAATGAGAGCCCCGTCACTCATGACGGACCCCGTTACTTTAAAAGGATACGATCCCTAAGGCGGCCAGGATACATAAATGTGCTTTGTATTTTTTTAAATTAAATATTAATTGACAAAAAAATTTGTTTCTTATCCCACTTGGTCGACAGCAACATCTAGATCAAGTCCATGAATCCAAATGTGTTCTCATGAATGGAGGAAAAGGAACAGCTTCAGTAGTGATGGATCACCAGGTGGACAGTGCCGGTAAACTTTTAGTGGGAACTACCCCACATTTGCGTATCATATGGAAGGAAAAACACGTAAACCTCCCACCAGGTAGTTCGGCTGAAGAGTCAAGATGCAGAACATCACTCCTAGAACTCAACATCTAGTCTCCTCGCTTTTTGAAACAGTGTCTCAAACAAAGCCGTCAGAGGATTGAACCTCAGCCCTAATGCACACCAGCGGCGCACGTTATCACTGAGCCACGAGTCGGCCGTAATATATGATATACGTACAAACGTAAGATATAAATTATCAGCTGTAATATATAAATACAAAATATTTAACCTGTAATATATATATATATTTTCCTTACCTCACTTGATCGGGTAGATAGCAACATCAAGCAGACTAAGTCTATGAATCCATGTGGTCTCACGGAAGAGAGGGAAGAGAAGTGCAGCTTCTGTTGTGATGGACCATGGAGCGCTCATAGGTAGAAATCTGACTTTACTCCGAGTCGCTGCTGAAAGAGGGCAGTGGCTTCCCGGATAATTTTTTAAGGAGAACCGCATCTGATTATCGTATGGGAGAAATCCAGGAAAACTCCCACCAGGTAGTCCGACGAACGAGGCAAGATGCTGAACATCCCAAACGCAATCGAATCTCTTCATTTTTGAAACAATGTCTACAAAAAGTCGTCAACGGATGGTCAATCTTTTTTGAAACAGTTGGACAATCTTTTTTTGAACGTCAATCTTCTTTTGAAACAGTGTCTGTTCGATAGCTCGGACACACAAATATAAACTCAAATAATATTCGACACACACACACGAATAAATGGAATGTGGACTGTAATTAAATTAATTTCCTTTATTTAGGCAGCGATCAAACTCGAAGATGTACTGGCCACGCAACCATTCTCGTTGGTTACAGAATTTCAACTCATTTATTTAGGCAGCCATCAAACTCGAAGATGCACTGCCACACGACCTTTCTCTTTGGTCGCTGTTGTTCAACTCCCTTTCTTGCATTCTTTTCTCTCTCTCCCGTCACCTCACCCCCCCCAGACAGGATGTCTTTCTGGGCATAGGGCGTTGACCTCCCTATGCAGGGGGACCTGGGTTTCGACGTAACAGTGTCTATAACAAAAACGCCAGTGGATTAAACCTCAGCCCTCATATCTCACCAGCGGCACGTTGTCACTGAGCCACGAATCGGGCCAAAAGAATTTAAACATACAGAAAAAAAAAAACAAATTTTTTTAATATATAGATGATACTTTTGATGAACACAATTTAAAACAATTACGAATTTCAAAAAAAAATTAGTCTCTGATGGAGGAGGTATTCTCGATTTTAAATTTAAAAATTTGTTTATGTTTTTTACAAAAATGTAGCAATGCATTTAATTTGATTTACTTATCAAAACATCAAAATAAATGTTTCTTGTTAGCGCAGGAAGAAGATTTAGATTTAAACGTAAATATATTTTTTTTTTTTTTAGAATTCGCTATTCTGTTTATGGTGATAACTGATAGCATAAATGTCTGATTACTTTTTTCACTGCAATACAATCAATCGGTGTTTTTCTTGGCGCTTGAAAAGTGGCAATATCTGCCGAGAATTTCATTTCGTTCTAGAACTCATAGAAATAAAAATAAGATATATTAACGAGTGGGAGAAAAAAAAAATATGTGTTTCTTTTGGTAAGATAAAAGAAACTGGAGATTTTAACGTTGAAAAAGGAAATATTCTTTCACACGCAGCAATAGATGTAGCTTTTTCCTAATTGAACATCAACCAGAGGTTTCCAAAACGGCAAAGATTCCAATAAATGTTCTATTTTTTATAAATTTTTCATCTACATGTTCTATTTTTCATAGACATGTTCTATTTTTATAAATTTTTCATCCAACAAAAAAAAACAATAATAATAAATAAATCACAAAAAAAAAAAAAAAAAACATGCATTCACATTTAAAAAAAAAAAAATCAAGCAAGTGTAATGTTACTCGAATTTTGTGTGTCTGCTATTTATTTCGTTCAAACTGGTTTACTCTTGTATTGTAGTATATTTTCTGCTCAGTTCCTTTTGTGAAGAGAATGTCAGAGCAGAGAGTTTTTTTTTTTTGTAATCCCAGTTCAGGTATGCTCCTGATTTACTCAGTTTGTTAGAGCTCTATTTTATATAATAAGGGGCTTTTAGGTATCGAACATCTGTCCTTTAAAAAAGCTTTCCTGCAATGTTATGAAGAAATAAACTGAATAATAATGTAAAAAACTCTTATGGACAAATTTAGGTCACACTCAGATATGCTGACAGTCTATCGCAATGTATTCATCCGACTGGCACCTATGTACCAAATTGCAGCCAAATCGGTCGCAATTTACTCTCAAAAAACGCTAAAACTTGTTTAAAACAGCTCAGAGCTCCCACAGCGCGTATTTGTGACTTAAACGCATACTTGCGAATATCTATCGAAATAAATTTGCTAGGACAATTCTTTTAAGGGTCACGTTAATTTCTCCCATATGGGCACGGGGTATATCGGCAAATGCGCGATCGGACTAGGCGAACGCATGCCCATAACTTCTACAAATAATTTCTCACAGACACGCGGTTGGTGCCTATAGATTCGTGGCGTTGTATTACATCCTCTGGAACCGACAAAAAAATTATTCCTATGGAACTTTTTATGTTACGGCCAAATGCAGTTTTTTTGGCCAAATTCTCACTGAATCTGGCCATAACGGGACAAATTTAGGTCGCACGCAAAAATGCTGATAGCCGATCATTAAGGGTTCAATTACGGGCGTGAAACGCTATTTAACGACATCCACATTGTGGCCCTAGCACGTTAATTTCTCCCGATATGGAGCCAGGGTATATCTGCTACACTCATACTTGCCCATATCTATCGAACTATATTTTCTAGGCCAATTCTTTTAAGGGGTTCAATTACGGGCGTGAAACGCTATTTAACGACATCCACATTGTGGCCCTAGCACGTAAATTTCTCCCGATATGGACCCAGGGTATATCGGCAGATGCCCAATCCGGACTCGGCGAACGCATGCCCATAACTTCTACAAATAATTTCTCACAGGCACGTGGTTGGTGCCTATAGATTTGTGGCGTTGTTTTACATCCTCTGAAAAGGACAAAAAAAATTATTCCTATGGAACTTTTTATGTTACGGCCAAATCATTTTTTTGGCCAAATTCTCCCGTGATCCTGGACTTAACGGGACAAATTTAGGTCACACTCAAAAATGCTGATAGCCGATCACAATGTATTCATCTGACTGGCTTCCATACCAAATTGCAGCCAAATCGGTCGCTCAAAAATGCTAAAACTCACTTAAAAAAAAAAGAGCGACTTAAACGCATACTTGCCCATATCTATAGAACTATATTTGCTGGGCAATTCTTTTAAGGGGTTCGTGGTTTAACGACATTTGTGTTAATTTCTCCCGATGGAGCCTTACTGCATACTTGCCCATATCTATCGAACTATATTTTCTAGGCCAATTCTTTTAAGGGTTCAATTACGGGCGTGAAACGCTATTTAACGACATCCACATTGTGGCCCTAGCACGTAAATTTCTCCCGATATGGACCAAGGGTATATCGGCAAATGCGCGATCGGACTCGGCGAACGCATGCCCATAACGTCTACAAATAATTTCTCACAGACACGCGGTTGGTGCCTATAGATTTGTGGCGTTGTTTTACATCCTCTGAACCGACAAAAAATTATTCCTATGGAACTTTTATGTTACGGCGAAATCATTTTTGGCCAAATTCTCCCGTGATCCTGGACTTAACGGGACAATTTTAGGTCGCACTCATATGCTGATAGCCGATCACAATGTATTCATCTGACTGGCTTCCATACCAAATTGCAGCCAAATCGGTCGCAAATTACGTTAAAAAACGCTAAACTTGTTTAAAACAGCTCAGAGCGTGGATTTGTGACTTACACGCATACTTTCCCATATCTATCGAACTAAATTTGCAAGGCCAATTCTTTTAAGGGTTCGCTTCTAGGCGTGAAACGCGCTATTTACGGCATCCGGTATTGTGGCCCTAGCACGTTAATTTCTCTCGAAATGAACTGTGGTGTATCGGCAAATGCCCAAACTGGGCAACGCATGCCCATACTTCTACAAATAATTTCTCTATTCTCAGGCAGCGGCGCCTGTTCGTGGCGTTGTATTACATCCTCTGGAACAAACCAAAATTGTATTCCTATGGAACTTTATGTTACGGCC